>SZWC01003825.1:130340-147483 GCA_023375785.1 Penium margaritaceum
GATGGCGGCTGGAGCTGCATTCGCAAGCAAGGGCGCTTCGGGCGGCCGTGACCCCCGCTGGCGGTGCTGCCAGCGGCCGTCACGCGTGGAGCACTCAAACGGCCATAACTTAGCCGTTTCTTCACGGATTGAGACGTTCTTTGGTCCGTTGGAAAGCTCGTGGCACGTACTACATGATTCAGGTGTTTTTTGCATGAATGCGCCTTGGTAGAGTGCTTCAGAGTACCAAGTAGCTTTCGGCTGACTCATAGGGGCTGGTACATAAGGAAGCCTAGGGGTTGTTCTAGGAATGCCAATCTTACCCAGAGACTCTGTACATTGCCTTGTACTAATCTATCAAGTCTAAGGATTAATTCCTTGCCCAACTCTCCTTGTTCTCCAAGCATCACCTTGCACACGTCCATTCGATCCGACAAGTCTTCCGTAGCGCACCTTGGTGCAAACGCCGCCGGAAGAGTTGCACGGCGGGAACCTCAGTCACTAGCAGCGGTCTTGCTGATAGGAGAGGGTCGTGCAACATCTCAAGGGTTGGCCCACACACCAAGGGGTCAAGGGTGGGAGGTTTATCCCAAGGGCTTGACGTGTGACCGTCACGCCGGGCGTCCCTCGGTTCACATTTGGTATCAGAGCGTGTGGATGTTCGCTCGGCTTTGCACGGACCCAAGAGAGGTAGCAGATCTGCCACAACTGCGTTTGGCCAGAATTTGTTTGTCACAACCGGAAGCATGGCAGCTGGGGTATACAACCAGGCCTACCTCCTGGAGGAGATCCGGCGTGCTCTTGATGAGTTGCGTCAAGAGAACCAGCAGCTGCGTACGGAGGTTGAGGCGAGGTACATCGGCCAAGGGAGCAGTGCGTTGGGGGGTGTTGCATTGGCATCCACACCTGCCTTTCGGCGGCCCAAGCTGAAGGAGCTAGAGTTCTACACCGGCAAGGAAAGTGCGCGCAAGTGGCTCTTCATGGTGAACCAATACTTCACGGCGTTGGGCGTTCCCGTGGGAGAAGATGCAACGAATCTGGAGTATGCACCTACGCTACTCCGGGGAATGGTGATGCAGTGGTGGTCAGCATTGTGCCGGTGGAACACCGCTGGGTTGCCGGACAGGCTGGGGGCTGGGCAACTGCTTCAGCCACTGCTGAGTCTACCACTTGGACGGGAAGTACAGCTCGGTGCGCTGGCGTTGACAGAGAAACCAGAGACGTGGGAGCAGTTCGAGACGATGCTCCATGCGTGTTTTGACCTCCTCAACGGCAGCCGGGTCGCACATGACAAGATCAAGCACGTCAAGCAAGGCGGATCGGTCCAGGACTACACTTCACGCTTCATGGCCTTGGCGGTGCAAATTGATGACCTCTCGGACGTGGAGGTGTACGACCGCTACCATGACGGCCTGAAGCCGCAAGTCCAACGTGAACTTGCGGTGCTTGGATTGCAGACCTTTGCGGAGTTGGTCTCGGCGGCGGAGCGCATCGACGCGGTAAGCTACAATGCGCGCCGGACCAGCTATGCAACACAACCACGGGTGGAGCAGCCGGGTCAGGCTGTGCCCATGGAGGTGGATGCAATCCAAGCCGGGCAGCGGGGCGCGGGCGGGCAGCTGGGACCGAAAGGCAAGTGCTGGGTCTGTGGCGAGGAGGGTCATCACAAGCGGGATTGCCCCATGCGCAAGGCACAGCAAGGAAACGGGCGGCAGCAGTGAGGAGGGGACGACCTACTGCTGCAAGTCTTTCGTCCACAAAGGACACCACCAGCCCTGAAAGGCTTTTACTGATTAAGGAGCTGCCTCAAGTGTTGTTGCGGAATGAAGGTGAGACCCGGCAGTTTCCAGGGATCATCCTGGAGCTGGTTCTTGAGATTCCGGAGGGGAGTTTCAAGGGCCAGAGGAAGCTACGTGGGCTGTTAGACGGCGGCGCAAGCCATAGCTTCTTCAACGATAGGTTGTCGACGAGGTTGGAGCTTGCACGGCAGCCGGGGACGTCGGCCAAAGCGCGGCAGGTGTCCGGAGTGGTGGAGTGTGGCAGGCCTCTCGTCAAGCACAAAGTCCATATGGGTGAGTTGGTGTGTAACATGGAGTTCCACACTTGTCCTATGGATGATTACGACTGTTTGATCAGCCGGGATTGGTTGTACGCCTGGAATCCAGAGGTGGATTGGAGATGCAACCGGGTGGTCGTGAAAGCGGACGGGAAAAATATCACTTTGCCTTTGTGGCGGGGTGAGGGGAAGGAGTCGGAAGTGGCGGAAGCGGGGAAGCAGCTGCGCGTCATCAGCTTGCAGTAGCTAAAGCGGTGCGAGCGCAAGGGTGCCCAGGTTTACTTGGCATGGGTGCGTCCACAACAAGCAGCAAAAAAGCAGATTGCAGCGTTCGAAGCAGCGGAGGGGCAGCCGGGGGAAGTCGCAGGAGCTCCAGAGTTGCCTCCCGGTGTTGGGAGGTGCTCAAGGAGTTCGGGGACGTTTTTTCGGAGGAGTTGCCGAAGGGACTGCCGCCACAACATGACATTGACCACACAATCGAGGTGGTGCCAGGGTCGTCACCAACGGTGTGGTCTTACAACCGCATGAGCGACGTGGAGCTAGTGGAGCTCAAGAAGCAGTTGGGGGAGCTGGTGGACCAAGGCTTCATTCGGCCTTCGGTGTCTCCGTACGTGGCGCCCGTGCTGTTCGTCAAGAAGAAATCAGGAGAGCTGCGGATGTGCGTGGACTACCGGGCGCTCAACAACATCACTGTGAAGAACCGCTACCCGTTGCCGCGGGCCGAGGAGCTGTTTGACCAGCTACGAGGCGCACACGTCTTTAGCAAACTGGACCTGAGGTCGAGGTACCACCAAATCCGCATTGCGGAGGAGGATGTGGAAAAAGCTATGTTTTGGACGCGCTATGGACACTTTGAGTATCTCGTGATGCCTTTTGGGCTAACGAATACTCCTGCTACATTCATGGCGTTGATGAACCGGGTGTTCCACCCCTACTTGGACCAGTTTGTGGTCGTCTTGCTCGACGACATCCTTGTCTACTCGCGGACAATGGAGGAGCACCAAGAGCACCTGTGGACGATGATGGAAGTGCTGAGAAAGGAGCGACTGTTTGCCAAGCTCAGTAAGTGGGAACTCGCCAAGCAGGAGGTGGAGTTCCTTGGGCACATTGTCAGCGGGAGGGGAATCCGCATGGACTCAAAAAAGGTGGAAGCAGTGAAGGAGTGGCCAGAGCCGGCATGCGTGCGTGACACCCAGGTTTTTCTGGGATTTACGAACTACTATCGGAGGTTTATCCGGGAGCACGCGGCAATGGGAGTACCGTTGACAGACTTTCTCAAGAAGGGACGCTAATGGGAGTGGGGTGCGGAGGAGGGACAAGCCTTCGGTGCAATGAAGGCTGCCATGTGTCAAGCCCTAGTGTTGGTGCATCCGGACGTGAGCAAGGAGTACGTGTTGGCGACGGACGCAAGAGAGTATGCGATCGGTGGGGTGCTGATGCAGGACCAAGGGAAGGGGTTGCAGCCCATTGCATACTACTCCAAGAATCTGAAAGGGACTAAGCTAAACTACCCAATCCACGAGAAGGAGATGCTTGCGGTGGTCCAGGCCTTCAAGCAATGGAGATGCTACCTTGAGGCCCGGCGGTTTGTGGTGCACACGGACCACTACGCGCTCAAGTAGCTCAAGTTGCAGCCGAACCTGAGTCGTCGTCAAGCACGGTGGAAAGAGCTGCTAGAGGGCGGCTTCGACTATGAGATCCAGTACAAACCAGGAAGGATCAACCAAGCGGATCCGCTTTTGCGTCACCTGGACTTGGGCGTACATGCGATCATGGTGCTGGCGGGATCTCCAATCATCTGCATCCTGTTTGCACACGGGTATGCAGAGGACGAGGGGTTTGCCGGAAGTACTGTGAAGGGGTGCAAGTGGGATGGCCAGTATTGGCGGCGTGAGAAGGGGAACCAGATTGTGGTGCCGCGGAGTGCGTCTTTGCGACAGGCGTTACTGGAGGAGGTACACGACTCGCACTATAGTGGTCATTTTGGCCACGACAAGACCTCCAAGACGCTTGCGCGCCAATATTGGTGGGCGACGATAGGAGCAGATTGCAAGGAGTACGTGAGCAGCTGTGACACGTGCCAAAGAATCAAGTCACGGAGGGCACGGGCGCCAGGAGAGCTACAACCGCTACCGGTGCCGGAACGCCCGTGGACGGACATCTCACTGGACTTTGTGGGGGATCTTCCATGGGGTACAACGGGCAGCGCCATGGTGCTGGTGGTGGTGGACCGATTTAGCAAGATGGCGCACTTTATCCCATGTGCGGAGAAGGTCACTACAGCAGAAACGGCTCAACTCCTATTGCAACATGTCATCAAACTTCACGGGGTGCCAAAGTGCATGGTCTCGGACCGCGACCCGTGCTTCACCTCCCGGTTTTGGGAGGAACTCTTCAAGAAGCTGGACACTCGTGTGGCTCTTTCATCGGCCTACCATCCCGAAACAGATGGCCAAACTGAGCGTACCAATCAGACCATGGAGCAGCTACTGCGGGGGATCTTGGAGCCAGATGGCGAGGGATGGGAATGCAAGATCCTGGTGGCTGAGTTTGCCTACGACTCAGTAGTGCATGCCTCTACGGGGCGATCTCCCTTTGAGATAGTGTATGGGGTGCAGCCTACATGTCCCTCAGACATGGCAACGGGATCGGACCTACCTGCAGTGCAGTAGTTTACAAGTGACTTCACAGAGGTGTGGCGCAGTGTACGCGAGGCGCTACACAAGGCGCAACAGCAGATGAAGCGGCAAGCGGACAAGCACCCGACAGCCACGGAGTTCTCGGTGGGACAACAGGTGCTGTTGAGCTCGCGGAACCTGCAGCTGGCGGGGGTGGGCAGCGACAAGCTCAAGCCTCGGTGGGTGGGCCCTTTTCTGGTCAAGGAGAAGCGGACCGCGGTGAGCTACGAGTTGGAGCTGCCGGACCACTATGGGATCCATCCCGTATTCCACGCTTCTCTTCTCAAGGCCTACAAGGAGCCGGGATCGCAGTTCACGGCACGGGGACAGGCTCCTCCTCCACCGGTCTTAGTGGAGGGTGAAGAGGAGTATGTGGTGGAGAAGATTCTCGGGCACCGTCGGCACAGTAAAAGGTGGCAGTACCTGGTGCAATGGCTCGGCTATGGGCCTGAGCACAACTGCTAGATCCCTGAAGCCGATTTCCACAGGGGCGGTGCTGTCAACACGGTCCTCCGAGCGTACCAGGAGCGCACCGGGATGGTGCACCCTCGGAGGGGGGGTGATGTTATGGGAGCCGCCGGTCGAGGCGGTGATTACGTCATCATGCTGAGGTCAGATGCATATTTTGATGCTTCCATTTTATTTTACGTGAAAAACTGTGTGAAATCGACCCAAGAACCGGGTCATTTGGTGCAAGGACGAGAAAGCTATAGCCGTGCAAAGGTGGGAGGCGCACCTCTAGAAAACAGGAGACATACCCGTTCGACCCTGAGCACGGCGGAGCGACTTTCTCGCCCACTACAGCCGAAGCGCCCCTGGATGGACACTTAGCCAATGGGAAAAGGTTCATTGGGGTCCATGGGCACTTCGGGATGGCGGCTGGAGCTCCATTCGCAAGCAAGGGCGCTTCGGGCGGCCGTGACCCCCGCTGGCGGTGCTGCCAGCGGCCGTCACGCGTGGAGCACTCAAACGGCTATAACTTAACCGTTTCTTCACGGATTGAGGTGTTCTTTGGTGCGTTGGAAAGCTCGTGGCACGTACTACATGATTCACGTGTTATTTTTATGAATGCACCTTGGTAGAGTGCTTCGGAGTACCAAGTAGCTTTTGGCTGACTCATAGGGGCTGGTACATAAGGAAGCCTAGGGGTTGTTCTAGGAATGCCAATCTTACCCAGAGACTCTGTACATTGCCTTGTACTGATCTATCAAGTCTAAGGATTAATTCCTTGCCCAACTCTCCTTGTTCTCCAAGCATCGCCTTGCACACGTCCATTCGATCCTACAAGTCTTCCGTAGCGCACCTTGGTGCAAACGCCATCGGAAGAGTTGCACGGCGGGAACCTCGGTCAGTAGCAGCGGTCTTGCTGCTAGGAGAGGGTCATGCGACATCTCAAGGGTTGGCCCACACACCAAGGGGTTGAGGGTGGGAGGTTTATCCCAAGGGCTCGACGTGTGACCGTCACGCTAGGTGCCCCTCGGTTCACATTGCTAGTGGATGCAAGGGGTTGCGATTGGCGCCCTTGTTATTGATGCCATTGGCATCTTATAACATGTGTTGTAACATTGAAACTACTATAGCTAGTCCAAACACGACTCATGACTTTTAGTGCGTTTGGCACTCGCATACGTGGTGCATTCGGCACCCATGACAAAAGTGCAACCTGAAGCTTTTGTCAGTCGTGCAATCGGCATTTGTCACAACGGTGTGTTCGCCACTCGTGTAAACAATTTCACCAACATAATCGTTGGCCACACATTCAACGCTCATGGAAATTGTGTGTTTGGTACTCGCGTGAATGCTACAGTTGCATCTTCCATGTTGGTCATGCTCCAAGTGCAACCGGCACTTGTCGATTTTAGAAGCTAGACCCTTGTGAAGGGATTTTCACCATCGCGTGTGTGTTGAGTGCGATTGGCATTCACACTCTCCACTTATTGAAATCCAAGAACAAATGACTTGCCTTGTATCCTTGGTACAATCGACACCCACATGGATTTGCAACTGGCCTTTGCTTTAGTCATACCTCTGTAGACCATGAGCAATGCAATCGGCACTAGCATCACAAATGCATTTGGCATCCGTGATTAAAGTGCAACTGGCGCTTTTTTAGTGTTTGATACCAACAAAATTTCTGTAACCAGTCTTGTGTGATATTTCCAATAGTACAATCCGTACTTACATTGATGAAGTGACCGATACCTGTATAAACATACAACTGGCACTTATTTTGTACAGCTCGTATATTTTGCATTGTTGCGATCAGTAGATGAGCCATTGGGAGGTCATATCACGTTCGGTACCTTGATTTATTTCAATCGAGGATTTGTCTTGATTCACATCACCATTGTCATTCCCTAACCTGGTGTACGTCACACAGTGGTCGTTTCGCATAAACAATATTGTTTAGCGCGTGAACAACTTGTATTGTGCCATGTCCTGGATTTTTAGCGGTCACCCATTTTGGGTCTTATTTTTTCCATGAAAAAACCCATGATTTGAGGTTGATAAAAAATTGTATGCACGATCGGTGCCTAATTTCTTGTAGTGTAGAAACTCCCATTTGTTGTATTCTAAATGCGAGTTCCATCACGTGGAACAACTTGTTCCTTTGAGAATGACATCTCATGATCTTTTGGAAAATGATCGATTTTCCTTCTTTTGTTTTCCATTCATACAGAAATGGACTTTTAGAATATTTCATGAAACTAGAGAAATTATAGAGGTCAAACAGAGCTTTTTACCACACTACGGTAGCAAACCCATGACCGACACGGTCAATTCCAGGTTTGATTGAGGAGATCGTCCTTGTCTCTTGTGGTAGTGGCACCAAGAGATTTTTTTTCAAATAATTAGACAAGGATTCGGAGCTCGGCCTGAGCTTCAAACTGGTTTTGTATGATGTCCAAAACCAACCAAAGGACCTACCCTCGGATTTGTGTGGAACCAACCCGGTCCAAAATGGGAGATTGTGTGGGCAAAGTGTCATCATATGTCCAAGGACCTGAGCCCTTCACCTGCCCTACCCAAATTAACTTGCTACCCGCTGCACTACTAGCACATGAGTATTGAATGAAATCTTGCTATGTATCCAGATCTTTTGCATATGCGGGGCCATGCTCTCTGACGGGGTGAGGAGGAGGGAGGTGATAACCCGCTATGCATATATGCGCCCGTATGTGTTCTTGGGTGTGCAGTGCATGAGGATTTGGTGGTCGTTGGTGGTCCACATTGATTGTGGAGACACGCATTCGCCCAGCCTATCTCGTGGCGACGTCGCCTCCTCGTCTCCAGCACTCTACCGGCCGTCGACCCTTGCCTGCCCTCGCTGGAAAACCTAGTATTGTCCTTGAGAATCATGCTTCATAGTGTGCTCATTCTAATGCAAGACCTAGATTAGACCATGACTTGCGTGACTTTGAGGTCTCAAGTAGGTTCAGTAATGCCTGATCTACTTTTAATCATTTTTGGGACTCGCAGGTGCTATCGCACCTTGTTTTGTGGACATGGGGTGAGTTCGCCCTCGCACCCTGCTGAGCGCCGGCGAGTTCTTCTCGCCAGCCGAAGGGTGCGACTCGACTAGCGAGTCTCACCCGTAACAAGGGGTACCCTTGTTACTTGTAGGACTTGTAGAAAAGGCTTGACTTTGCCCTAGTGTTTTGGAGCTAGCTTGCTCCACAGTGCATGAAATGAAGCGTCGTTTGTCTCATTCAGTTCGTAACGACTCTCACATGGTATCAGAGCTCTCTTTTGGGCCTGAGGGGGTCAATATCCGACCGTAGGAGCTGAAGAAGGGGGCAGCCACCACGTAAGCTAGGGTCGGCGGGCCGTAGCAGGGCAACGAAGCAAATATAAGGCATCGATCTAGCCCTAAGGGGGCGTGCGAGCCTTAGTAGGGCTTTCCACGTGCGGTGGGGGATTGCGACGAAGAGCCGCCGACGAAGGAAGGCCCCACGCTCCTCTAAGCGCCTCCCCAAGGTGCCCAACCGCGTCTTTGAGAGTGAGCAAAGGGTTTGGGGGGGCGGGGTCATGCTTGCAGGACCCCAGGACATTGCTGGTGGCTTCCCCATAGAGCTTCCGGCTCTCGGCAGAAAACTGGGCCCAAAGTGGGCCCAGCGAACTGCTGCCGAAATTTGCTAGATCAGTCCTAGCACCATCCGAAGCTAGGTAGATGACCGGAACCTCTCTCCAAGCACCATGAGTGAGGTAGAAGGCATGAATGGAGGTGCTGGCAGTGCCGGCAACGTCGGAGGTTCCGGTAGCAGTGGTAACGCTCCTAACGTCACCCTCACTGTAGCTGGAATGGCACAGCTAGGACTGGGTCAAAAGGAATCCTCCCCGCCGCAGCTGGGGACGAGGGATTACCTGGCATGGAGGGACATTTTCTTGTCCTGGGCGGCAGAGCATGGGTTGGAGGAGCTATACATTTGTCCGCCTCCAGTCTCAGCAAGTGATCTCATGCAGTAGCATGAGATCACTTGCACGCGCACTGCCAGATCCACGTGCACTCAATGTACTAACATGCGCACTGCCAGATCCACAGGCCTATGCCCTGTGCCATTTATGCTTTGGCGGCAGAGGTGAGGATCCCTCCGATCCACGAAGTGGTGCAGCACGACCAGATTATGCCTGACACCACCTGTCCATGTGCCAGGAAGAACAGGGCATGCCGCTTGTAGTGACGCTGAGAGATCGCCTCCGCAACCTCTACCCCAAACCAGGCACACCATTTTCTGATTTTTGGGATGAAGCCATGGATATTTGCCAACGACTATTGGGTGTGGGTGCCTCGTGCTCTATCCTTGAGTGGCTAGACGTGGTGCTGCTCCACCTCAGGGAGCAATACAAGGAGTTTTGGCGTGACCTGCTCCGTAACCATCCAGTCGCTGAGATTGATCTCATCGACCTTGCCTCCGTCTTTGAAGAGCTGTGCAACTACGAAGACATACTAAAGGGCGAGGTTTGCGATATGAAAGTTGTGCCACCAACAGCTTACAAACACCAGGGATCCTCTTCTGCTACAGCTGCGGTGACCCAGATCTCATTCACCCCCCTTGGTGGATCCTCCAGTGGGAGTCGTGGCTGGTCTGGTGGCAGTGTTCGCGGTCGTGGACGCGGCCGCGGTAACCTGAGGTGCAGCTACTGCAACCAGACTGGGCACTTCTGGCACAGGTGCCCTTTCCTCCAGTGGCAGATGATGGAGAAGTAGTAGTAGTATCAAACATAGTAGCAGCAGAGGCAGGTACAATAGCAGCATCAGCCACTACAGTAGTTTCCCGCAATGCAGCACTTTGGTGGACATGGACCACCTGGGCTGCACCCCTACCATCCTGTAGCAGCAGCCACCTTTGGTCTGCCACCTCAGCATCTGTTGCAGCATCAGCATCAGTTGCAGCCGCTGCAGAAGATGATGCCACAGCCTGGGCCCTATGGGCTGCCCGTGCACTACATGCGACCGTTTGCCACTGCTCCAGTGCTGGCTCCATGGTGGGCCCAGCGCGTGTATGACGACATGGCAACCTCGCACACTGCTGACATGCAGGAGGTGGCTATGCCCACCCCATTCGCTCCAAAGACCACTGCAGCTTCCCAGCCAGGTCCGTGCCTTGGGCACACGCACATCACCACATCACACATCTTGCCCATGCACGAGTGGTTGTTTGATACAGCAGCGTCACATCACATGTCACCTCATCGTCAGTTATTTGTGTCTCTGTATGCCACACATGATGTGGAAGGTGTGCGGATGGGCTCAGGAGAGATGCTGAGGGTTGAGGGCATTGGAACTGTAGCATTGCAAGCACCGGGAGGGGTCATGTGGCTGACTGGGGTTTTGTATATCCCTCGGCTGAAGGTAAACCTGCTGTCAAGTGGGCAGTTGGATCACCAATTGGGCATGTCAATGCTGACGCAAGAAGATGTTGTTTGACGCGCACAGTGCACTGCTGGCTGATGGGCCCCTGCATGCCGGCATGTTGTACCGTCTAACCCTGTTCCCTGCATTGCCCTCCAACCGTGCACAGACTCACATCATGAACAAAGCAGACCCAAAACACACTGAGCTCATTCACAGAAGACTGGCTCACATCGACACTGAACTGGTCACCGATCTCTTGCAACACCAACCAGCACATGGACTGAGCCCTGATGACTGTCCTCACTGCCTGAAAGCATCTGCTTGTCTTAACTGCTAGGAAGGAAAGGCACACCGACAGAGCTTTCCCTTATCGCAGCATGTCAACGAGGCACCCCTTGAACTGGTCCATGCTGACTTAACTGGACCCATGCCGGTCCCCTCAGTCCAGCACACGTCGTTGTATGTTCTGACTCTGACAGATGATTATAGTCGCTTCCGCTGGGATTTCTTGCTCAAAACCAAAGTGGATGCACAACGGGAAATCATGGAATGGATTCCTATTACTGAGCGACAAACTGGGTGCTCTCTACGCATCCTTCGTACGGACAGGGGTGGAGAATTCCTAGGTCCGCTCGAAACAGACCTGAGAACTAGAGGCATTGTTTATCAAACCAGCGCTCCCTATAAACCTCAACAAAATGGGGTGGCCGAGAGGTGGCACAGAGCATTGGGCGATGCTTTGCGCACCCTACTGGCTGAGTCTGGTCTGACATTTGGATTTTGGGAGGAAGCTGTCAAATATATTACATGGGTATGGAAGAGAATGCCTCAAGGACCCCTACCCAAGACCATCACTCCCTGGGAGAGATGGTTCAAGCAGAAGGCGGATTTACGCCCTGCATGGGTGTGGGGCACAATGGCGTGTGTGTGGTTTGCTGACTCACAATGCAGTCTCAAGTTGAGCCCACGGTGCAGGTGGTGTGTCTTTGTCGAAGTCTCCCATGCCTCAAAGGCATCGAGGTTAGTGCAACATGTGTTTGTAGAGAGTCGGGATGCGTACTTCCTAGAACACATTCCATACAAGGCGTTGTAGGACCTCATGCATGCACCGGTGCTTACCGTCCCTGAACGATACCCTGGGTATGTCAGTGTACCCATTTTCGTCCTCACCATCATCCAGAAGAAACAGAGTCACGGCCCAGGTTACACTGGTCCGTAGGGATTTGCTCACACCGACTGATCTTGCAAGCACCAGTGCAGACTCTTCAGGGTCCCCACCTGGTCTGACCCCAATACAGGACAATCCTGTTCAACCTGATCCGGTCCGGCGCTCACAGCGGAACGTGGCCAGGGTGGATTTTAGACAGTTCTACCACACAGCCCATCCCACACAGCCAGTGGCTATCCACCCAGAACCTCTCACCGTCGAAGAGGCAAGGGGACGCAAAGTGGGAAAATGCTATGATCAATGAGCTCAACGCTCTTCATGCTCTTGAGCATGAAGTCTACCAATTGGTACCTCTACCACCCGGACGCAAAGTACCGTACTGTCAGCCATATTCCCTCACGTTTTCAGTTTGAATCTTAGTGCTTGCTATATTCTCCTCCATCCGGGTGTCTTAGAATTTTGGGGGTGATTGCCTAAAGCACATGCAAAAAACTGTGATAACATGCATATTCTCTCCCACCATTGAAGTCAGTGTGCACGATTAGCAGAATGACCTTAGTCTGAACCTATAAATCTGGATGTATGGGCCACCAAAAAATGGAGACTTAATGAGAAAAAAATGCCGCCCGGGACAAGGTTGGGAAGCCTACATGTGTTTGTTCTCTCTGTGGTGTAACCTATGTCTGTGTGCGTCGTGACTTCCGTGAACCTAGTTTAGTCTGCCACGATGAAAGAAAAGAGTGAACCAGAAATGAAACATTTTCGAGTAATTTCACATGCGACTCTCTCATTCCCCAAGGAATTAATTTAGGAACGCATGGGCAAAGATAAATGTATATTTTGAGGGAATATGCCTCTCAGTACGGTAATTGACTTAAAGTGGGTGTTTAAAGTCAAACGGAATGTACAGGGCCTGTTTGAGAAGTCCAAGGCCAGACTTGTGGCCAAGGGTTTCCACCAGATTCCGGGGCAAGACTTTACGGACACTTATGCCGCAGTGGGCAAGTACACGTCAGGTTGCGTGCTGCTAGGGGTTGCAGCACACAAGGACTGGGAAATACACCAAATGGATGTCAAGAATGCCTCTCTGAACGGACCCCTAGAAGAGGAAATCTATGTGGAACAACCACCTGGGTTGTGAGATGGAACAGAAAGAGTCTGGCTCCTGCTAAAGGCACTGTATGGACTGAAACAAGCACCACTTTGTTAGAACAAGGAGATCAGCCAAACACTGGAACTTGGAGGGTTTCTACAAAGTCTCTCTGGTCCCTCTATGCTCATCCGTTGGGTGAACGACGTTCCAGTTGCTCTTCTGGTGTACGTGGATGACTTACTGATCCTTTCACCCTCTCTCTCTCTCTTGTCCAAGAGACAAAAGCACTGCACACTACACACTACCGCATGACTGATCTGGGAGAGGCACACAACTTCCTAGGCATGACCATCACGCGCAACAGAGCTGCACGTACCTTGACACTACACCAGGGACAGTTCATAGCACATCTGACGGAACAATTTTCCCACCTCATACAACATCTTCCCACACAGCAGTCACCGATGAGTCCAGACGTGTATGGACACCTCCTTGATCCCCATACCACTGACTACGGACCAGATACATACCCCAAACTGTACAGACAGATCATTGGCAGTCTCACTTACCTTTCTTCCACCACCCAACCGGATGTTGCCTGTGCTGTGAACACTCTTGTCGGATTCAGCCAGCAACAACGCAGTTGTCATCAAAAGGCTTTGCTGAAACTTCTGTGCTATGTGCTTGACACTGCATCCATGGGCTTCGTCTTCTCCCCTGGCACTGGTCCCTTGCTCGATGGATATTGTGACAGTGACTATGCATGGGACAGAAATGCACGCAGTCGGGGGGGGGGGGGGGGGGGGGGGAGTATGTCTTTCGTCTGTGGGGCACTATTGTTTCATGGCGCAGTGCCAAAAAGTCATGCGTAGCACGCAGCGTGCCTGAAGCATAATACATGACATTGGGGGAAGCAGCGTGCGAAGCAACCTGGCTGCAATGGCTGTTGGGGGAGCTGGGTATGATTGTGGGGGCTATACCACTGTATTGTGACAGCTCTGATGCATGTCGCATCACAGCAAATGACGGTGTACTGCACCCACACACCAAGCACATAGGGGTTCAACATCACTTTGTCCAAGAAGCAGTAGAAGCAGGTGTTGTACAAGTGTGTGAGGTACCTGGAAGTGAGCAACTTGCAGACTTTCTCACCAAAGCACTTCCACCCTCCTCCCTCTTCTCCCAGCTCCATCTACTCGCCTGCATGCATGCAACACCCTTGGCCAAGGGGGCATGATAACCCGCTCTGTATACATGTGCCCGTATGTGTCCTCGGGTGTGCAGTACATGAGGATTCGGCGGTCGGTGATGGTCCACATTCATTGTGGAGACAAGCGTTCGCCCAGCCTATCTCGTGGCGGCGTCACCTCCTCGTCTCCAGCACTCCACCGGACGTCGACCCTTGCCTGCCTTCGTTGGAAAACCTAGTGTTTTCCTTGAGAATCATGTGTCATAGTGTGCTCATCCCGGTACAAGACCTAGATCAGACCATGACTTGTGTGAATTTGAGGTATCAAGTAGGTTCGTTAACGTCTGATCTAGTTTAGACTGTTTTGGGACTCGCAGGTGATATCACACCTTGTTTTGTGGACATGGGGCAAGTTTGCCCTCGCACCCTGCTGAGCGCCGGCGAGCGCTGCTCGCCGGCCGACGTGTGAGACTCGACTAGCGGGTCTCACCCGTAACAAGGGGTACCCTTGTTACTCGTAGGAACTGTAGCAAAAACTCGGCTTCGTCCTAGTGTTCTGGAGCTAGCTTGCTCCACAGTGCATGAAATTTAGGGTCGTTTGTCTCATTTATTTCGGAACGACTCTCACAGGAGGATACTTCCTCCCCTCCTTCCTCCTTATTAAGTATGACAGGGAGAGGTGGTGGGGAAGCCTCCTTGCCTCCCCTCTGGGTCATCGGCCCTTGTGTGTGTGTGTATGTGTGCATGTGTGTATGTTTTTATGTGTGTATGTGTGTGTGTGTGTGTGTGTCTGTGTGTGTGTGTGTGTGTGTGTGTGTGAGAGAGAGAGAGAGAGAGAGAGAGAGAGAGATAGAGATGCTCTCTCCTCTCCTCCTTGGGCTATCGGCCTTAGTGAGGGGGAGAAAGAGGGAGGAATTCCTCCTTCTCCTCCTTGGGTTGTTGGCCCGTGTGAGAGGGACGGGGAGGGGGAGAACGCCCCCTTCTCCTCCCCTTTGGACCATCGGCCCGCATGAGGATGGGGAAGAGGGAGAGAACACCCCTCCCCTTCCGCTAGGACCGTCAGTCCATGTGAGGGGGGGGGAGGGAGAGAACATCCCCTTCTCCTCCTTGGGTCGTCTTGCCGACGAGAGAGGTTGGGGAGACGTCCCCTCTCCTCCCCCTTGGCAGCGTCAGCGCCATGGACGAGGGGGAGGGGGGGAACTCTCCCCTCGCCTGCCCCCACTGTCGGTGCCATGGACGAGGGGGGGGGGGGGAGACTCTCCCGTCATCCGTCCCCTTTGGCGCAGTCGGTGCCATGGACGAGGAGGGGGGAGGCTTTCCCCTCACCCACCCCCGTTACCTCTGCCGGTGCCATGGAAAAAGGAGGGAAGAGAGGGACTCCTGTCCCTCTCCCCCCCTTCGGCGCCATGGAAGGAGGGGGGGGAGGAGGAAGGAGACTTTTCCATCACTCCCCACTTGGAAAGGGGAATAGGAGACCTCTCCTCTCCTCCCTCCGGGCGATGGCACCCCTATCAACCTGTCGGGTCTACGGGTGCTCGCTCGCTTGGCCTGTCGGACATGCGGGGGCCGTTCTGCTACGAACCCCTCCCCCCTTTTTTTGGAGTCACAACAAGCTCTCACGTCGGCTGGGACCGAAGTCCGTGTTCCACCGGTTGGGCGGACGGCTTTCGGTCGTGTTGTCGGACCTTCGAGAGCCACCGTCCATCAGGCGGCGTTTTGTCCAAAATATTGAGATTTCTTTTATTCCCATCACTCGATCGACGGTCGAAGATCAATGTGATGTGCAACAAATGGACGGATTGAGTCAAAAAATAAGAATTCTCGTGGAAATTTGGCTCTGACACCACTGAAGGACATCGTCTGTTTTGCAACTAATTTCGCAACCCAAAACTTAGGCCTGGAGGAGGAGCAAATGGTTGCCTCAGCCATTTTGGCTGAGACAAACCGCGCCACAAATGAACATAGTCGTCATAGGGCATGGATATAAAATAATAATCCTAACCCTAATCGTTCGACGTAGCGTTGCCACGCTGGAATAGGACCCTACCACCAAGCTAAGAGTGGAGGAGGAGTGACACGATGGACTTTCCATCGCGGCACTCCTTTCACCTAGAATCCATCCACGGATATTTTCCAGGCTATAGTTGAACCAAAATCTAGCCCATAACAGTTTTCAAGGCTTTGGCTCCTCGAAACTTGAGCCTCGAGTACCCAAAACACCCGATTAACAACCATTTTAAACCATAAAAATGGTCCATACGCTACAAGCATCCTCTACCGCATATATATATGTATATATATATATATATTTATGTTTATCTGCATATGTAGCGAATTCGACGGAATCCTTGGCTGACTAGGCCAAAACCGCGGTGCTTGAGGGTCTCCGACCCTCAAGCCATCCCGTCTCACCGCCCACGGTCCCAGGTGACCCCGCTCGAGCCACGTGGCTCCTTCGACCGGTCGTTGTGGCACTGCCATGCTACACTCCCCCCCACTAGGAGGGAAAGCCGCCTCGGCATCTCCGGTAATCCCGACATGGGATTCGAGCCCTGGACATGTGATACCAATGTAGCGGACTCGACAGAATCCTTGGCTGATTAGGCCAAAACCGCGATGCTCGAGGGTCTCTGACCCTCAAGCCATCCCGTCTCACTGCCCACAGTCCCAGGTGACCCCGCTTGAGCCACGTGGCTCTTTCAACCGGTCGGCCTGACACTGCCATGCTACAACATAAACATTGTATCTATATCTATATCTATATCTATATCTACATCTACATCTACATCTACATCTACATCTACATCTACATCTACATCTACATCTACATCTACATCTACATCTACATCTACATCTACATCTAAATTTACATCTACATCTACATCTACATCTACATCTATATCTATATCTATATCTATATCTATATCTATATCTATATCTATATCTATATCTATATCTATATCTATATCTATATCTATATCCATATCTATATCTATATCTATATCTATATCTATATCTTTATCTATATCTATATCTATATCTATATCTACATCTATATCTATATCTATATCTATATCTATGTCTATATCTATATCTATATCTATATCTATATCTATATCTATA
>SZWC01003826.1:21858-103870 GCA_023375785.1 Penium margaritaceum
CCCAGTCATGGTGAGCGACCACACCAAGCAGCGCGCGAGCTATGGTCATGCGGCCAACAGGGGCAAAGGTGTCAGTGAAGTCGATCCCCTCAACCTGAGAGAATCCCTTGGCAGTCAAGCGGGCCTTATAGCGGTCTAGTGAGCCGTCAGGCTTCACCTTCTCGCGGAAGACCCACTTGGCATGCACGACTTTCCGTCCCTCAGGACGGTCGACCAGCTCAAAGACTCGGTGCTCCCGGATGGCCCTGAGCTCGTCCTCACAGGCGGCCCGCCACTGCTCAGCATCCTCTCCTGAGAGAACCTCCTTTAACGTGTCTGGATCAGGGACCGTCAAAGGGGAGCTCCGGGTGGCCAGGACACATGCCTCATGGGTCGGACGGACCGTAACTAGGTCAGCGGCAGCTGCCTGTGCAGCCTCGTGCGCGTCAGCGATCAGCTGGTGCCCAATGGGACAAGCTGGGTGCACCTCCGTGTAGGTGCCTTGGACATTTAGGCCGAGAGCCTTTGTGCCAGGGTCACCACTGTGCACGCTGCACGTGCGTCGTTTGGGTGGCGCAACCGCAGTCGAAGGTGCTCGTGAGGCCAGTGGGCGGAGACGCCCACCTGGTCCACGGGAGTAGCCCGAGTCTGATCTGACCAACGGTTCTGGCACAGAGAGGGCAGGTGCTGTCTCTCGAGACGTTGAAGGTGTGGGCGAGACAGGCGCGGCAGGCGCAGGCGAAACAGGCGCTGCAGGCACGGACGAGATGGTTGCGGCAGGCGTGAGCGAGACAGTCGCGGCGGGCACGGGTGAGGTAGGCGCCGCAGGCGAAGAGGCGGCACGTGCAGCCCCGGCAGGCAAAGCAGGCGCTGCAGGTGCGGGCGAAGCAGGCGCTGCAGGTGCGGGCGAAGCAGGCGCTGCAGGTGCGGGCAAAGCAGGCGCTGCAGGTGCAGACGAAGCAGGCGCTACAGGTGGGGGCGAGGCAGTCACGGCAGGCGCGGGCGAGGCAGTCGCGGTAGGCGCGGGTGAGGCAGGCGCGGCAGGCGCAGGCAAGACAGTCGTGGCGGGCGCAAGCGAGGCAGGCGTAGAGACTACAGGCCCGACAGCAATGATGGCCGGGTCAATGGTGGCCAGCGACGGTCCCACCCCGGAGGCACCCCGGACGGACTCACCCTGTGGGGTAGACTCCCCCATCCGACGGGAGGCCTCACAGGTGGGAACGTGAGACGCTGCCTGGGTGAGAATGGCAGATAGGTCACGGTACGACAATGCCTAAAAAAACAACGCGTCGCGCGACTCAACGATGCGGTGGCGACCCGCATCCCAGAAACGCCACGCTTTGGAGCGCGAGGAGACACCGAGGAAGGCACACATCTGGCCGTGCGGAGAGACCTTGGACCCCTGCTGGTCTTCGGTGTACCAGACATAGGCCAAGGAACCCCAGACGCGAGCAAGCCTGAGGTCCGCACGCTGACCGAACCACAGCTCATACGGTGTGACGTGGTCCGGCAAGGGACCATGCAGGAGGCGGTTCCAGACACACGTCATGTAGGCGAAGCCCTCGAAGGCGAAGGACTCCGGGAGACCGCACTCAGCGCGCATGGCACGAACCGCGTCCTCCATGGTGCGGTTCCAGCGCTCGGACACACCGTTCTGCTGTGGCCTAGCAGGGGCCGAGAGCTGGTGACAGATACCAAGCTCGGCGAAGTGAGTGGTCAGCTCACCGAGATACTCACCACCGCGGTCAGAGCGGAAGGTGTGGAGGGAGTGACGAGACTGACGCTCGGCCATCACGAGCCACAAGCGCATGGCTAGAGCGGTATCACTCTTGTGGCGGAGGCAGTAGACCCACCACATGCAGTTGAAGTCATCCGTGAGGGTAAGAACATACCGACCACGGTCAGCGACAGACTTGACAGGGAGAGGTCCGAGGAGGTCCGAGTGGACAAGCTCCAGGGGACGCTGCGCGCGAGTGACGGAGGCAGGGTAGGTGCATCGATGCATCTTGCCCTGAGCGCAGAAGAGGCAGTCGGTCTTGGGCGGCTTCTCGAAGGAAGCCGCGTCAAGACCGAGAGCGGGTTGTGTACGAATGAGCCTGGACACAGTGTCCGTGCTCACATCACACAGGCGACGATGTAACAGGCGCTGGTGGTCAGGAGACAACACCCCCGTGACAAAGACACGGGCAGATGAGCAAGGGGAAGAGTCAGGAGCAGAGCAGCGCACGATGCGATACAGGTCATCCACAATAGAGGCACGCAACACAACCGTGGAAGTGTCAAGTATAGTGATCGTGGCATCATCAATGGAGTGGTGAACAGAGACCCATCCTCGTGCAGCCACGGACAGAGAGCAGACAGAGCTCGAGATCAGGCACGAAAAGCACGTCAGAAAGATACACGGGACCAGACAGACCATCGAACCGTACGACCCCGGTCCCCTGAACAGGTAGTGACTGCCCAGAACCTGTCCGCACTGACCGAACAGACCCAACAGGACCAAGCACGACAAAGGCGGTACGGACGCAGGTCATGTGGTGAGTGGCCCCTGAGTCAATGATCCAGTGGCCACTCGCCTCACGACCTGTGGTGGTCACGGTACAACGAGCAACGGAGCACGCTGCCTCTGCTGGACGCTCAGCAGGTGTGGCAGGACAGCGGGACAATGCACGACGATGCGACTCATCCAACCACTCTGTGCTGTCAGACTCATCCTCACCAGGCGACGCAGCCCCCCCACAAGTACGAGCACGTGCCACAAACACAGATGGACAGTTAGTCTGTGGACCACTCGGTTGTGACAGCACACTCGCACCTCCCTATGAGCGAAGTGCCAGCAGTCGATGTAGCTCTGCGATGGTCTGGTCCCTCGGGTGCGGCGTGGTACTCCCCCCGGATGGCAGAGGATCTGCCGCCGGTGCTGCCCCCGAGGTCGCTGCGGCACGGGCTGCTGCTCCAGTGCGGATCCGCTCCTCGTGGGCTACCTGAAGACCGCGGGTGATCCTCGCCCAGTCCAGCTCCTGCTGACACTCAGTGTAGCGATGAGGTCCGCCGCAGTTGTGGCAGCGGACCGCCCGTCCGGTGCCACCGGAAGGCTGCTGCGGTCCCCTCTTCTTCTTCCCCTTCTTCCCCTTCACGGCTGCTACAGTTGCTGTCGGAGTAGCAGGGGAGGAAGCGGGAGAGGCAGAGGTGGAGCTGGTGGGGGTGAAGGTGGACGACGGTGTGGAAGGCGTAGAGGACGTCGCTCCCACTGCTGCTGCGGCCATGGCGCCCTGCCGATGCGCGCGGGCTGCCTCGTCAGCTGTCGCGACCTGGATGAAGTACCGCTGCGCCCAGGGCAACAGCTGCAGGGTGTCGGACATGGACGCGAGGACGTCCTGGTCGAGGCGGGAGAAGGTGTCAGTGAGCTCGGGGCACACTCCCAACATGATGGTGTCCAGCGCCCAGAGCTGAGAGCTGCCTCCGGTGCCTAGACGAGTGTACAGGCGCATGGCCCGACGCCAATAATCAGCTGCTGACTCCGAGGATCCCTGATGAAGGGAGTGGAACTCGCGAAGGCGCGCTGACCGGGTCGCGTCAGTCTCTGCTGCAAAAAGGGTCAGCGCAAGCTCCCAGCCGCGGCGCGGGTCTGCGCCTGCTCCTGTCCCAGGCGCGCCCAGGAAGGGGCGGAAGTCGACCATTGTCTCCTGTGGAACTGCGTACAATAGTCCACGCATGGCACGCGCTGTCGTCTGGGACTGGAGTGGATCAGCCGTCTGGTACTGGCTGTGGTAGTAGGGCCAGACTCCCTCTGAGTCTGCCCATACCTAAAACAGCACCTCCCAACAGTCAAACCCCGCCTTGCTGTCGTAGCGAGGCGGGGAAGTCTCGAAGTCCTTGGGTCGTCGCTCTGTGGGGAGCTGGACCTCTGGTGGTGCTAGGAGCGGGCGTGGGAAGGGCATGAAAGGCATCAACGCTGCTCCTCCAGCGGCACCTGAGACCTGACGCGGGTCGGTCTGCTGCTGCTGCTGCTGTCCCCTCGGACTGGGCGCCGGTGTCTCAATGCGCAGGCTCCTCATCTGCTCCATCAGCCGGCGAAGCGCGTCCTCCCCAGTGGGAGGTGGCGCCTGATCCCACTCCTCGACCATGGACTCTCGTCTCTGTGTAGGGGCGGCAGTGGGGCCAGCAGTATCCTGGGCCGATGGGGTTGCCTCTCTCTCTCTCTCCTGGGCTGATGTCCGGGTGTCCCAGACAGAGAGACCAAGGCATCGCGGATCTGTCGCAGCGTAGCTGACTGCTCATCCTGGCGCTGGCGGAGTGACGACTGCTCCACCAACAGGAAGTCAATCGCCTTTGAGCGTGGGCTGCGGCCGTGCTCGTGACGGTGTCCTCCAGCTCCTTGCCCTTGGAGCTGCTCGGCTCCATGCTGAGGCGGTGCGAAAGTTGTCCGAACGCAGAACTGTCAGCGTTTCTCGCCGATTTAGGACGGTGGCAAAAGTCGACCTTCTGACCAAAAAATCGGCTAAGTGCTGAAAATTTAAACTTTCACCACTAAAAACGAAAGGTTGTCTAAATGAAGCGAAATTTGGAACACAGAGGCGTCTAAGGATGGTGAAGACAATGGTTAAATTTTCGTCTTCAAAAAGTGGGGTAAAAGGCCAAAACGACCTGATTTTGTGCTCAGGCCGAAAAAATGAAAAAATTCAAATCAGTGATGCGGAACGGTGAATGCTGGAGGCTACAGAGCTCCAAAAGAGGCGAGGAAGGCGCGATGGAAAGCTTGACATCTAAGCTTTCCAACGAGCCATAGCGCGCAACTTTTGGTGGCTATTTGAGTCCGGCACAGGCGGGTGAAGAGAGGATGGCGGCTGACGCGATTTGCGTCTGCGGCTCCTCCACGTCCGTGCGGCTTCCAGGAAGCTGCACGGCTGGAGTCAGCACCTACAAAAGGTACTTGTGCCTCTGGTGCCTGAGTAGCCACGGCCGCCGCTGCTGCTGTTGCTCGCTGATGGTGCTGTTGCTCGCCCGGTTTGCGGCTCCAAGTCGCCACACGGGCGGCCTCGGACCGGCTACTGCTGCGCGCAAGGGCTCCAACGGCCTCAAGCCGTTGTGGCACGCTGCAGCTGCAGCACGAACCTGCTATTGCGGTTTCTGACGCATCAGGATGATGGCATATGCGTCGTTGCGTGCTCTTGTCGCTTCAAGCGACTCAGGGTGGTGATGGGTCCAACCAGGACCTGCTGCTGCTGCTGTGGGCTGCTGCCACTGCTGCTGCTCACTGGTGCTACAGCTGCTGCGTCTCTGCTGCGCAGCACGACGAGCACTGGCTCGCCTGCTCTGATACTATGAGATGATTCCAGGAAGCTTCCTAGCCTTTCTGCTTGCTAGCCTGACAGCACGGGTCTGGCTAGTTGACACACAGGTCATGCAAGGGACAGCAAGGGTAGGGAGAGACACGTGCACTTGTATCTCAAGCTTCAACTGAAGTAAATGCAGAGAGGAATAACAAATGACAGGTCCACAACATAAATAGCCGCCGTGGCTCACGACGGGTGGCGCACACGGCGGTGCTTGTCAAACCTGAACCGGCCCAAAACCACTGTTTTGGCCATAATTCTGCGCACAAGCGTCCAAACGGAGCGTCGTCTGATCCTACGGATGCACGACAAAAAGACAGACACAACGACTGGTCACACGCCTACGTCCGGGAACATCCGGAGAGTGTAAGAAAACAAACATGTAAATCAGTCTGGCAGGGCTGTCCACCGAGAAAATCCTGAAGACCTCCAAAACGTAGTCCGTGGGCTGTGGGAGCCCTCTGGTACACTGGGTAGGCTGCCAGGCTGCCTCCAGCGGGTGGAGCATGACCTCAGGGAACTCTGTCTCCAGCTGGGTCCGCCTCAAGGATCTGCACGAGCATGGACACGGCCGAGTGGTCACAACCTACTGTACAACTGTGTATGACTGACAACATCACAACAGGCGGTACCGGTACCCGGGTCAATACCGCTACGAGCAATCCAACACAACAGCATCATCATCTAAACATAGGATCATGGGAGGATCTCCTCGTAACACGGGTGCAACTCACCACGTGTCTGGGTCTTGACCCCTAAGAGTGGCCTAGCTCGAATACACATGCCACACGCAGTACAGACACACGATCACATGGTCTCCTCGTGACACTAGTATAGCCCACCAAGTGTCCGGGTCTCGACCAACAGTGTGCTACCGTCCACATGCAGTTGTGCACGCATGTAGCATGAGCCACATGCCGGATGCTGTAAATGCTCATAGCATAGACTGAGGTCCATGCTCTGCTATGACGTCGCCATGCATCTCCCATGACGTCGCGTCAGGTCGAGGTCCACACAACTCCTCATGGGCAGATGAACTTGGTAGCGATGTCCTTGATGGAGATGCTGATGTCGTAGATGAATAGATCCTGGGCGATGAGTCATGTGGTGTATCCGTCATGTAGAGATAACTCCTCCTGTCACGTCCGAGTCGGCTCCCTCAAAGACCTTCAAAGACGAAGGTCTTTGAAGTGGTGTCTCCGGCTACGACTCCTCACGTCGCTACAGCATTACCTGGAATGTACCAGCCCTCACGTGACTGCCAAGGGTCCCAACTCACAGTCTCTCCTCTCTCTCTGCTCTACCATGATGCATCTGTGTAGGACGGAGGTTAGGGAATGGGCAAACAGGCATGCAAGTGTGGATGAAGTGGCGGAGCTGACACCCTGAGGCACAGAGGTGTACCGTCGGAAGAGGAGAGCTGGAGCGACAAACCGGATCACCACTCGTGGGTGAAGATGACGATGGGACAGGTGAGTCGGGTGGATGAAGGTGCGTGATGGCAGTAGTAGAAAAAGGAAGAGCAATGATGGGGTCGACATGAGCGAGGATGGCGGAAGCCGAAGACACACTCACCTCTCCTATGACAGTGTCTCCGCCTCGCTGGATGCTGCACATGCATACTGCCCCGGACATGTCGAGGTGGCACATGTCGACCTAGTGTAGTATAAACTCCGCCTCGCTGGATGCTGCACATGCAGACTGCACAACTCGTGAGTATAACGCCATCTGCATCTCTACTGCTAAAGACGATGGAACTGGTGCTGCTACATCCTCCTAGGGGTCAACCAAGCTCGTAATGTGCTGAGACACTGGAACATTCGATGCGGCTGCAGGTGTCGCATCCACATCATAACTCGTGTCTTTCATGCGAGGAGTGAGCGGTCGCATGCCGAGAGAGAAGAAGGAGGAGTCGTCAGACTACGTGGAGCATGTGGAAATGTCGTCCGTGCAGGTACTGCCACTCTCAACATCGATGTGATGAGCAGGGTCATCAACAGGGGGCAGAACTCAACTCTTGCTCATGAGGTGACTCCATCCGCATGTACGAATCTGCTCTAGTGTCCTCGACTACTGCCGTAGTGGACACAGTTGTGCAAGACTCCGGTTCGACAGTGTCTGTCAAGGTGACGAACAAGCGTAGCTGGCGCTCACGCACTGTCTCACTGGGAAGGCTGGTCGCTGCCACCTGCTCGATGATAGAGTGAGGACCACCATCTGACTCCGTCATGTATGTCGCTGCTCCGTCGTGTATACGAGAACCCAGAGACTTAGGGAACATGGATGACTCCTCATGCTCAAGCTGGTCCTCAGGTAGCGCAGATGACACGGTGAAGCCTGCTGAGTTTGCTGCAGCACGTGCCCTAATAACACCTCTCAAAACTGCTGCTCTCAAGAATGCCTCAACCTCCAAAAGACCAACCGGCCGGCTCTGCTCATGCACTGGGACTGCTGTCGTACTGATGTAAATCTCGCGCGCCAATGCCCCCGGAGATCCGTATGGGACATCCCGATCCGTACGATACTCGTGTGCCACCGCCAGGCCACCACCGGTCGGAGTCGCGAGTGGCACCGCCCAAGCACGCGGCACCTGCACTCCTCTTGATGCAATCTGCTGCTGCAGAACGTCCGGCTCCTGCCCCAGCGTAGATGTCGAACTCGATGACATACATGTCTCAAGTCCTACAACCTCCGCCGGACTGGTGTGAGCCTGTTGCACACACTCTCCCAAAAGTCCGGTAGACACATCTCGATCTATACGGGACTCCTGTGCCGCCGCTGGGCCTCCACCAGTTGGAGTCGCGAGTGGCACCACCCAAGGACGCCGTGTCTGCGCTTTTCCTCATGTAACCTGCTGCTACGGAAGATGTGGATCCAGCCCGGACATGGAAGTCAAGCTCGATGACACGGAAGTCTCCACCATGAACGCTATGTCGGGATTGGACTCCACGCCATGTGCTGTCACCGTATCATCTGAGTCTGCCTGAGCTGACGCTCGGGCACCACGGCCCGGCGCGAGTGCAGATCCTGTTGCTGCGGACACATTAGGCAATGCGTAGTGACCATACTCCCCCTCGACAGGTAGAGCAACAGAGGCCGAGGAGGTAGAGGATGTATCAAAACCGGCACAAGCACAACGTGCGGAGCGCTGACGCCGACGTCGCGGGGTCACTTGACTGGAACGAGTGTATGAAGACATGTCATCGTGAGGTGGCATCGTGGTCCTAGCAGATTGGAGGATCGAAAGGATGGAAGCAGCCTGGGACTCGCTGGCAGGTGGAGCTGAAAGTACACCATCGGATGAGTAAGGAGGAGAGGATGTAGGAGATGTGATCAAACAAGTCGTCGACAAACAAGTAGCAGAAGCACGCTCAGTGATGACGAGGTCACAAAGCCGCTGCACCATCTGCCTCAGGCCATGGATCTCGACAAATATGGTCGCCAGAGGTCCAGCTAGGGGATCTACCAATGTTGGCAGATCCGCATGTTGTGGAGGATGCATGCTCGGACGAGGCTGAAGCCAAGGTGGATGCCAGCCGGGAGGGCGCGTCCAACAACGACGCCAACCATGACGTCCATCACCAAAATAGTAATAGACAAACGCGTAGGACGCCTGCTCAAATGTCCGCGTACTCATCTCGTGCGCTGGACGATGGATAGGTACCAAGGGCACCTACTCCCAGTGGTAAACACCAATCCACGGGAGAGAATCAAACCAGTAGGTATTGTCACTCCTGGAGGTCACGACGTCCGGATCAGCAAACGTGACCAGACGGGACGAGCTGCGCTACCACAGCACGCCCAGAGACTAAAATCTGACTAACTATGGCTACTAATACTGCTGCCACTAATAGAGTGAAGACTGCTCCAAGACAAGAACGGGTGGTGGCTGTAGGTGTGGCTACTGCTCCAAGCGGTAGACGACCCAGCCCTCGGAGATGGAAGGACTAGAATCCGCCATCAATCCTACGGAGTGACGTGCGTGCACCAATCCACGGACCCCAGGAAGACGTCAGTCTAGGACGCATCTCAAAGCGGAGATCGCCGCCAATGCACAATCCGCTGTCTGCTGAGAAGGCAAAAAAGCAAGGGATGGTGCAGCCGCCCCACTGTGTTGTCATTGTAACTCCGCCCGATACTGTTACTACTACTTTGAAAGCTGCTACTGCTGCAGTTGTAGTAGTTGGACGATTCCCTTTTTTTTTCTTTTGTTTTTGTTTTTTTCTTGCTCTCATCCACCCCTTTTTTTATTCTCTATCTCGCTCTCCCCTCCTCTCGCCCCCACCCCTGTCCCTCCTTTTTTTTCTTCTTTCTTCTCATCCCGGGTTTGATCGTCACCCGGTTCTGGATTGCCCCTAGAAAGGGGGCAGGTTAGGTTTGGGGGGGGATATAAAAACAAGGGGGTGATGTCAGGTCGCCCCTTCCCCCTTCGCTCCTCGCTCGCTAAAAAAAAAGGCAAGCGAGCAAGTGAGCGAGCGAGGGAGTGAGTGAGGAGAGGGGGGGATCTACCCCTCCCTCCGTCCGTCGGCCGACGCAGCCGACGGGCCCCTCCGAGGGGCCCTTCGGAGGGGCTCGACGGGGCCCTCTGAGGGCCCCCTCAAAAGGAGGGGAGGGGGGCGAAAGGGGCCGACGGACCCCCCCTCGGAGAGGCCCGTTGATGGGGGTCGAGGGGGCCCCTCCGAGGGGCGGGGGCCATCACAGGAGGGCAGCAAGGCCCTCCTACAGTAGCAGCTGCAGCGGCGGGTGCAGCTGCTGTGGTTGTTGCTGCTGCTGCTGCTTCCGCCGCTGCTGCTACTACTACTCTGTGCAGCAGCTGCTGCTTCTGCTGCTTGAAGCTGCCGCCACTGCTGCTACAGCTGCTTGGGCTACTGCTGCTACTGTTACTAAAGTGCGCAATAGCTGTAGCTGCTGCTTGCTGCTGTCGCGACTGCCGCTTGCTGTTGCCGCCGCTGCTACTTGCTGTTGCATGCTGTTGCTGCTGCCGCCGCTGCTATAGTGGCTGCTGCTGCTGATATATGCTGCTGCTAGTGACGCTGTTGCTACACCGACTGATGCATTGCTACAGCTGTTGTTGATGTTGCTGATGCTACGCCTCAAAGCGGTTGCTCCTTCTCTTACTACTGACGCCTGTGCAGCTGCTACAAATGCTAGTGCTGGACGCAGTTGCTAATGTTGCTTTGCGCGGCTCACCGCCCCTCTCGCGTTCACGTGTAGCCGTTTTGCGCTCCCTCACACTGCTACCGGCGTGGCGCCATGTGGCGCGTTCTCTTCGTGTTCCGCCCACTACTGTTCCTTCTTCTGCTCACACGTCCCCCTGTGCTCTGATACCAAATTGGAAATAGTTTACAGCATGCAGGCCCATGCAAAAATGAACACGAGCTCTATGTGAGTGCGATGCACGACAGCAAGAATTTGGCTAAGTTTGGAACACTGAATATAAAAGAAGGAGAGTTTACAAATGAGCCCATAGCGGGCTTATATAGGGGTGTCGGCAGCTAGCCGCACCGGGCCCCGTCACCCTTGCTGAACCCAAATGATTCAACAGGGAGAACACACTGCACACACCATGAGAGCAACAAAGGCGGTCTCTTCGAGGCACCGGAACAGCTCTCCGAGTGCCCGGGTCTCGACCACTGAGAAAATATGAGTAGTGCCAAAAATCTCTGGATCAACGTCTTGACATCACAGATGGCTCTTCGAACATCGGAAGCCCCACAAAAGCAATCGGGTCTCGTCGTCGCACCGGTATAGTCCACCGGGTGCGCGGGTCTCAACCCACTGAGAAAACTCTCCTACCTCCGTACAAGCCCACATGGCTCCCGGAACACATTGACCGCGTCTCGCCGGCGTTGTCGTAGGTGATGGAGAAGTCTCGGTGCAGTTCGGAGGCCCGTCGTGTCGTCACGCCCTACTCTACTATATACCCCGATTGTGGGTATATCGGTAAACCAGCGGTGTCGGTCGTGACGGGTGGAAGCCACACAAACCAACACATCTCAGTGAGGCTTTTTACTCAGTTACCAGCCAATAAAAAGTTTCATCCTCTAGGGGTTTTACTCAGTGAGCCTCGCCAAACTCCAATTGTTACAGATTGCTCCAAACCTGGGCATTGTCTCTTTCATGTAAAACTGCACCATACCAAAATATGCATGTTGCAAATGCAGTTGGAGTCACAATCTTCTAGAATATATGTAGAGCAAAGTTGCCTGAGCGTAGAGTTTTCTATGCTACTCAGAGAAACTGTGGGTGACTATCGGTGACATGAGTGGCTGCACACTGCTACCAAGTGTGGAGACTTCACACCAAAGATAGAAGGAATACGCCTACAACGAGTCTATAGTCTTTCTTACCAATGCTCTCAACAGTGGCATGTTTAGTAAGCACATTGTTGAGAGCATTGGTAAGAAAGACTATAGACTCGCTGTTGGCGAGTATCAACCCAGACGATACTAACTTCTCTGGCAACAATGCGATGCATATGAAGTGATGATGTGCAATGTTGATGTGCTTTGTGCAAGAATGACGCATGTCTTTGTGCTCAGTGATTGTGTTCGTGCTCTGGTTGATGCAGTGTAGAGTGATGCAACAGATGGGCACATGCAACTGTTGTGGAAATTGGCAAAGCCACACACTCTCACACTTCCATGCGCCAAGTAATTGACCTCATTTGAGCTACAAGAAACACACCTCTGTTTCCCACTCTTCCAAGAGCTAGCACTCCCACCAACAAGAAAGTTGTATCATCTATGACTTGTGCATTCGTCTCATGTACAATGTTTGGTCATTATCAATGTGGCCATTAACGACCACGGGGGGTCCAACACGTGCTGTAGAGAGTGCATGACAAATATTTCGCAAGGCAGCCTCAAGGTGCTTCCAATAAGGCTACTAGGAGAACTCAGCCAAGAAGTTGGCCGAAAAGGCCACATCTGCAGGAGAGGTGGTGGCAAGGGACACGAGGGACCCCATCACGCTAAGGTAATCGGTGACATCAACTGTCTTCCCAGTGGTGATGGATCTAGAGACTTTAGCAGGTGCTGACATATTGCGGCCATCAGAGTACACGCAATGGGGGTATCGGGTAGCAAAGAGGTGAAGCACTCTCCAAGTCTGCAAACATAAACAGCCTAATGCACATGCAAAGTATAACACTGATGATCGATTTCCAGCTCCATGCCGAGAACCACACAAGCTTGGTCCACATTCTTCATCTTATACGTGGACTGAAGGAGGGTCTTGACTGACTGGATGACAGTAGGTTTGGAAGAGGTAATGAGGATAGCTACAAAGGGCTCTGATAGGAAACTCATAATCAGTGTTGGATCAATGCTGTTATGGCAATGGCCACCTCTCTCAAAAGTGGAAGAGATCTCCATGTTCTTAAATTTTTGTAAAAGGCCTTACACGGACTCTAGACCTTGTTCTTACCATCAGTGAGACCTGGTGGCTGTATCATGTGGATCTCATCATCACGACGTCCATGTAGGAATGCATTGTTGACATCTATATATTCCAATTCCCAGTCATGTTGTACAACCAGATCAAAAAATGCCCAAGCGGTGGTGCGCCGCCCGACGAGGTTAAATTTCTTGATAAAGTCAATCCTAGGGATCTAAGAGAACACTTTCACCGTCAGGCATGCCTTGTATCTTTTGACCATGCCATCTAGTTTTGGCTTGCTTCAAAGGAACTAGCAAGCTGAGGGAGCTTTGTAGCCTGCTGGATGATCATCAAGCTAAGAAACGACATGCTCTTGTCCAGCACTCAACTCCTTCTACATGTTCTTTTTTCAGAGGTCATCATCAGCTGCCTCTCGTGCTTGCAAAAGTGTGGAAGGCTTTGGTTGGAGTGCAGTAAGTCCACTTGTTGCAAAGCATGCAATGACATAGCCTGTAGCAGATTCGTCGAGGGCTCTGTGGAACTCATGTACAACGAGTTCATATCCCAACCCTGAGTTAGGATGGATGATACTGAAAAAAATTCAAAGTGCATTGAAGCCACAAAGCCTGACACAAGACCCGGCAGTAGGGGAGTATACACTGGAGTGTGTGCGGTGGTGAAAGGGTTGGGAAGTGATCTGCTGAGGAAGAAAGAAAGGTCTCCTTCCATGCGTGTATGGCTCTCGGCCGGCAGTAGGAGCATGGGACTCAAGGCATGATGCTGGAACATGGACGGGTCCTGTGTTCTATGACACAGGAGTGGGAGGTGAGTGAGGAGGAGATTCTGTCAGAGAAGTATCGGTGGCAAGCACATGTGCCGACTCTGGGAAGGAAGCAGTTGGGGCGCTGGGCAGAGAGGATAGATGGGGAAACTCACTGTCAGTAGAAGTGAAAGGTGAAAGTAGTTAAAAGGACAGAGGCCCAGCTAAGGGGGAGGTGATGGGCCCCCAAGACCGGAAGCTGACACAGACCTACCCTCCCAAGATAACGGAGCGAAGAAAGAGAGGACACTGGATCAACACGTGACAAGTCACGCTAGAAGAAGTCCTCAAAGAACAGCGCATCAAACAACTCAAGGACACAAAATCGGCCAGTGTTTGACAACCTCCAAACCTTAGACATGGAAGAAACACCAAGGGAAGTATAGAGCCGAGCACGGAGATTAAGCTTGTTGTCGTGAAGGTCTTAAGGGAGCCAGACGGCAGCAACACAGCCAAAGACGTGAGCAAGACATAAGTCCACCGTGCGACCAAAATAAGCATTTGAAGGGGTTGTTATGATGGAGAAGGGGACCATGAGGAATACGGTTCTAGATCCACGTTATGTAGGACATGGCCTTAAAGGATAAGAGAGGAGGCAGGTCAGACTCTATGAGAAGGGTGCGGATCCCGTCAGCAAGAGTTCAGTTCCAAAATTTGGAGACGTCATCTTGCTGAGGTGTGAAGGGAGCCGAGGGTCCCATACACATTGCACAAGAAAAAAAAGGAGTAACTTCCATGAAATCACCACTGCAATGAAAGAAGAACATACACAAACGAAAACCACAGGCCAGTTCAGCCTTAGGCAACTATGACTCGAGGATGGTGCAAACATCACTCTTTTGCCAAAAGACAAAGTCCCAGTGCATGCACGAGAAGTCACCATTGAGGCAAAGCACGTAACATTGAACACCACCCAGGGCATCATGGATTAAAGGGCCCATGATGTCTGCATATAAAGTATCAAGGGAATGGGCAATGCAAGTGTTGGAGGTAGAGAAAGGGTTACCAGATGCATTGTAATCTCAGCACAGCCAGGGCAAATAGGAGCACAGGGAGTAGGAAAAGTGAAGGCATCCAACCCATGAGCGGGTTGATTGCAGAGAAACTTGTGACAGTGTGGATGTGGCACCAGCAATGATGCAACAGATGCGTATGCGCTGGGGACAGGGTGTGGGCTACGTAAACAAGGGAAGTTGTGAAAATTTTGGGGGGAAGGAGGGGGGGGGGGGGGAACACGGAAAAGAAGGTCACAGCGTACGCTGGGAAGCAAGATGCGCTGCGATACAGAGGCAATTTCACATCTTGAGAAGATGTCCATGCCCTGATCCATTTATGCCACACACTCGATAAAGTGTGTACAAGACTGAAACATATGGTGAGGATCCTTCTAGGAAACTAGCCTAGAAAATTGACAACGTTTCCTGGAAATCGCTAGTTGTTCCTTGATGGTTTTATGTTCATGACCACAAGAACTTCACTGAAATTTCTAAAGAAAACCATGACCTAAAACTTTTCTTAAACTAGCTATTCTACAATAATTGTGGAAAGTCACGTTAACGTAAATGAATTCACATTGTTACTGACTATGTGAATTTTTTCAACTTCATGTTATGTTTGTATCTATATGATCGACACTGAATTGTACTCGATACTGGAAATGCTGCACTCATGATCAACACTCAAAACGTCTTTTTTTTTTGTCGTCGCTCGAGCGTCCCCCCCCCCCCCCACCTCCTCCTGCCTCCTCCCTCCCGGGGTCCAGATGGATAGCAAAGGTGTATTGGGGAGTGTATCTGGAGTTGGGCCGGTTTCATACACTTGTGTATCAATGCAATTATGTACATTTCTTTGTGCTTGTATGATACACCCTCCAATACACTCCCCCAATACACTAGGGGAGTTTGGGAGAGAGGGGGGGGGGGCTCATTAGGATAGGGTTTTTTCGTTCGCAAGGTTCAGTAGAGCATAGTTCAGGAAATCGACTCTTTGCCTTTCCGCAAATCGTTGGATGAATAGTTTGCATAGTTTAGTTTAAATTAATTTCACATGTGTTCTGTTGTGGTTGTCTACCAGAGATACAAACAGATAACCTAACAGATTCATTTTTTATATATTGAGAGGAGAGCACATCCCCCCCCCCCCCCAGGTCAGAGTGTATTACAGGGGTGTATTGGGTAGTGTATCTGGTGGAGGGCCACATGAAAACACAAGTGTACAAATGCACAAGTGCACATTCTTTTGTGGGCTTGCAATACCCTCCCAAGTCCGATTGTATTAGGGAAATGTATCGAGGAGTGTATTGTGACTAGTTCTAGCATGTCACAGTGCTGGGAAATGAGGCAGAAGAGGAGGAGCCATTGGAGCATTTCCCACCACCAGATCCACTCCCAGACCACCTGCCCTTTTCCTTCCCTCACCCTTTTCCTCCCCCTTTAGTAACAAGGGAGGAAGCAGATGGGGAGGAAGAAGAAATGGATGAGTGTGAGGTGTGCAAGGACGAGGCTGCAACAAAAGCTGAGGGAAGCTCTTTGGTATGGGTAGCTAAAGCATCATGATGAAGGTGCTTGTTCTGTTGTGTGATCCACCAATCAGTGAGGCGCTCCACTATTAACTCCCAGAGAGCATCAATGTCCGGTGGTGTATCATCTGGAACGTGCTCGGTGGCCAGACACTGGAGCTTGGAGATGAGGGTGTTCATCATGGAGAGGACTGTTGAAAACTGAACGGGTGTAACTTTGTCCAGGTCATGCAGCAGTTTGAGACTGCATGTCCATTGGGCATGAGCAGACTCATCAACACGCATAGGCAGTGTGTTAAACTGGAGGGTAAGGATGCTCTGTGTTGCATGTCACAGTATTTCAACGCTTGATGAGGGCGTAGGAGCCAACCAGGTCAGCTGGAGTGCGGCACGCTGTGTTGGATCTGATGTTATCAGTGAGATAGTCCAGTCCTCCACGAATGAGGGAACAAACTGTGTGCACAGAATCTGACTCAGAAGGCACTAAGGGAGAAACAACAGAAGTCTCAAGGTCATGGTAGTACTCTGAGAAAGTTCCTCCCTGTGTCCATGCACTGAAGTGTACCTCCCAAGATGAGAAGGAGATTTTAGAGGTAAAGCGAGGTGGCGATGTGTCAAGTTCATGCTCGCGCTGTAGAGGCAACGGGAGATCTTTGGCTATTACTGCGCCGGCTACATCTGCTAATGCAATGGGGTCGGACTGGTTAGAGCCAGAGGTAGTGGACTTATGAGCGGGAGTCGTGGTTAAGGTGGCAGCAACGCCAGCGGCAGTGGTCGCAGCAGGGATGGAGCGCAGTGTAGGCTGGAGGTGGTTCAGGACTAGGTCAAAAATTTGTTTTTGCAAAGGTGTCTTGATCACCATGTTCACGTCTTTGCTCTTTGGCTGCGCGATGGGTAGTGAAGACCTCTTGGAGCACAGCACGCTCCTGCTATAGCTCTGTGTGCAGTGTAACATACTACTTATCGTGAACTGGAAATGTGGCAGTTACACTGCCAAGAAAAAAATGGCAGATCTTTGCCCACCCTTGTGGGTGTGGGAACCGTGGAAGTGACGTATGTATCAGCTAAAGGCTGTGCTGCAAGGCAACGGAACTGGATGTACAATCATGCCCACGCAGATAGAGGAGAGGGTAGAGGGGAAGGAGGCAGGCTCACCTGTCCCAGCTGCAAAGAGAACAGAGAGGAGGACGACAAGCTATGGTGGATGCTGCAATAACGGCCACATTGGATGCCACAGAGACAAGAAGACACGCAGCAGCTGCAAGGGCAGCAGCCAAGAGGGTGGAGACCGCTTCTGCTATGGAGACAAGAACAAAAGCGTGGTGGATGGTCATTGATGCCGATGGAGCAGATGAGTCATGCGTCGTGGACGTGTGGATGGAATTCACTGCGCTGAAAAGAGCAATGGCTGCTGCCGCTACCACGTCTATGAAAGCAAGAACTTGGGTGAATTGCATTGAAGGCAGCTGCAGCATGGGAGCCTTGGTCGACTGCGGCTTTCATATCCGTCTCAATGGCTCTACCAGCAGATAGTGCTGGCAGGTGCACAAGTAGCACAAGCAGTTATAGAAAAAGTGCAAGCAACAGCGGCTTTGTAGACCAGCACTGCCTCCAAGACCTAGAAGGTGAAGATGAAGCAGACCCAGCACCAGAGACAGCCAAGAAAGCAGAGTTGCAGTGCGTGGAGGATCTACGCACTGTTATGGGAGCTACTTGTGCTGCCTCACCAAAGGCTGCATGCTGACTCTGGTGACCTGTCCTACGGGCGACGGGTGAGCTAACAAGAGTTTGACGAGGCCGTGGATCCCGTGGAGGTCCCGTGGCTGGCTTGTTTTATGGTGTCGGCCAGTCATCCTAGGCTGAGTGGTAGTGCATTGTGTAATCTGCTGTGTCCTCCTGCTCGTAGTCCTTGTTTGGGTCATTGTCCTCGCGAGATGATAGCCGGGGTTGCCGTGGCGTAGATGTAACCACTTCTCCCACTCTGCTTTGGCCTCATAGTACACGACCTCGTCCTTGATGCGGTCGGGCTCACGCCTCACCGTGAGTGACGTGGGGATGGGCTCCATTTTGGGTGGGGACGCCAGAATGCATGCTATCTAGCTGTCCTGCTAGGTAGCTGCTCCAAAACTTCTGAGAAACACCTTTTATGGCTGGTGCGGTGCCTGTTGCTTGGGGAGGTGCACAGGCTACTTAAGAGTGCATAGAAAGCTGCTGTTTCAGTGTGGCTGTGGCAATGCAGCTTTGGGAGAAGATGCATCGTGAGCCTTGACTCCTGAGATTGGCTGTCGCTGCTGTTGTGTTTTCTGTGGCTTCGGCAGTATGGGTGAAGATGCACCGTGTTCTGCAAATCCTGCTACTGCTATGAATTTGATCATTTCCGGTGTTGCGAGAAATGCGCGGGTGCAGATGGAAAGTTAGCTTCTGCTGCTGTTGCAGCACTTATCACAACCATTCAGGGAGTTGCGGCTGAAGCACGGATGCAGATGTACCGTTGGCTGTGGGCCAAGCTGCTATTGCCATTGCAAGGGGTGCAAGGAAACCTCAGAATGCAGCAGTTACTGCCGTCAAAGTGCCAGCTGCGGTTGGGATAGCACACGTACCGGTGCAGTTCCGCAGTGGGCTGAGAGGGTTACTGTAGCTGCTATTGCAATTTCCACTGCTGCTGTAAGAACTACGCTAGTGCAGATGCACCGTTACCTACACGCGCGACTACGAGGGATGATGCTGCTGCTTTTCTGATTGCTGTTGCTACAGCTGATGCGAGCACCACCAATGTGGTAGCTGCAGCTGACGCACTGGTGCAGGTGGACCGTGCGTTGAGGGCTTAACTGCTGTTGTCACTGCGAGAGGTGCAGAGACACCACAGAATGCAGGGCTGCATCTGACATCAAGTTTTGCAGCTGTGGCTATTGTAGCACACGTGTGGGTACGGATCTGTTGTGTGCCAGGATCATTGCTGCTGCTGTCGCTGTTATAGCTGTGGCTGCTGCAGCCAAGGTGGGGGTGCGACGGCCTGAACCGGTAGAGACGGCGACGGCGGTTGTAGACCCAGCCAGGATTGAGAGAGGGGAAAATCCCCTCCCTTTGCTTGGAAGGTTAGACTTCCCTGCTCTAATACAGGTAGGTACTAAGGGTTGCTATGCTAGGGCATATGTCCAAGCATGAAAGCATGAAGGCATAGTGGACACGGTGCCATAAAATGGAAAAACCACCCTTAGTACGTAACAGAAAATCACACAAGTGTGTGTAGTGAGTAACAAGGTAGCGAGTTGAAAGCGGCCCGTTGACCGGGCCATCCAAACAAAGAGATCAAAGTGGGGCCTGGACGCCATCGCGGAATCAAACTAGACCGGTCAGGAATCATTCCGCTGATGGTTTCTCATGACGGAATATCCGGTCGTGTGGTCTCGTAGGATGATCAACCTGGCATCACCAATCAATAACCTTCCTAAGCATGCGTGACTAAAACATAGTCAACCACGTCAACTATGAGCGTATGTGGGTGCATGCCCTCCACAATTTTTGCCAAGGATAAACCAAGATATTTATGCTGATCCTGACAATTGGGCTCTCAAAAGAATTATGTCCCGTGGCGCCATACACAGCAGGTGCCACTTCTTGCACTCGGTTGAGATGCCAGTAGTGTAGAATCCATTGAACATGCATCAATGATGTGTCCAAGAGCTTCAATTCAGATAAGTCACCTGTAGTGATGGCTTGTAGATGGAAAAATTCAAGATGTCACCTACGTGCTTTACACTCCATTAACAACACACAACAGCTGTGTAATAGCTACATAGTCGTGAGCAGGGGGTGTCAAGTTCACCCACATCCTCAACCACATGAAGTCTGTGTGAGTAAAAAAATGGCGAGTTTTGGAAGCATTTTCTATGCCAACAGACTTTATGTCATCGTGTTTTTTTTTCAAGTTGTTGATTTCATCATCATCAGTGCTGAAATCAACAATAATTTTGTCAAAACATCATTTTTTGCCAGGGTCTCATTTCCTCGAGAAAGGCTATGGGTTTCCCATTTTGACAACTTTGACATTTGGACACATACTGAACAACACCCATAGAGCTTGTCCATGACAAAGGAAAGGGGCTGATAGACGTCTCCTTATCCTCCTTCTTCAGAATCATGAGCCCACGGCCGTATTCACTCGCGATTGACGAGCTTCGTTGGCCACAGATGAGATAGGCCTCCAACACTAGCATCAAAACGACACGTTATACAAGAACACAAAATTATTGAGGGAGCATTCAGGAACATCACAGCAATTACAAGGAGGAATTGTTGGAGCTGCACCATCCTTTTAGCAATCTACACCCTACTCGGCACTGAGGTCTTAGCATCCCTCATCACAGGTTGACACATAAAATGTGGAGGAAAAGAGGATGACATAGTTGAGGAAAAGATTCATCTCCTTGAGGAGCGCATTCATGAGTTGCATCTGCTAGGATCTCAGCCTCCCATCCGGTGACCTTCCCATCGTCAGGATTTGCCACATCGTTCAACAGTGTTCACTTTTGGTGGCATTTCTCTCACTGGTGGACGCCCTTTACTTCGTCCACCATCTTCTGAGCCTGAGGTTGCCTCCTCACGGAGCAGTTCCCAAAGGAAGTTGAAACACGACCTTGTTGCTAGGACTACAATGATTGCTTTGACTGCTTGGATATCCTGCTTCAAGTGTGGACTTACTCTAAGGGCGTCTGGCCCTATTACCATAGCCAGCACCAGACCTGCGATGCTCACCAGGTCGAGACAGGAGCAAGACTAATGTACAGTATACTCTAGGCCATGTTGCGGGAGAATGTGGTCAACTCTCTCCCTTTCCCCGGAGCACACTCGCACTAGGACTGGGGGCCGTCCATGACACAGCTTGTTGCGGAGACCCACGCCATTTTTTTTTTTTTGGTTTTTAAGACGGTCCAGGCAGAAAATGACCCACGCCATGAGAACAACTTGACCACGTGAGTTCTACTCCCTCCGCCGGGGCTCCACGGAGCTCGCAACTGATACTGGAGGTGCGCCATGGGACCTTACACATGCCGTGAGACTGGTGGTGGGATGCAGCTATGGGTACTCGATGCCATCATGATGCGAGTGCACTTGGACCAAGTGAAGCTCTTCACAAGCTTTGACATTGTGAACCTCTTCAAGTTGTCAAAGTCACTACTGATGCTTCCCTAGGCTCACGGCTACTGTATCCAAGGGACATCAACTCATGAGGCCGCTGTCACCCATTAGCAGTCTTCTCGTTGTAGCAATGACTACGACTCCTCCGACACCTCTATCCCAATTTTCCAATCGCACCTCCACCACTTCCTCCTCCTCATCCTCTATTCCAAGCTGTTAGACTGAGGGAATTACAATGGACACATAAGGAAATAAGGGAAAGAAGAAAGACAGGATGGGACAACATTAGCAGAAGCAAAAATAACAGCAACAACAGCGAGTGAGCAGTAGCAGTCAATGCTTTGTTTATTAATACAACTGTGGAGGTGATCACCGCCACACGGAGTGCCAACAGCCCCTTGATTGGACCAGGATCATATGCCGCCTCCAGGTGACCTAAATGTAACAGATGTCCTCCGACGGCACACGGGTGGTTGCGTCATGACTACAACAACACTAGACTTAGTCACTTCCCCAGCCGGCAGCGGTGATCAGGATCTCAAGGATTGCATGATCGTTGAGCTTTACCAGCTACTGACACTTCAAACTTAGGGCGGTGCGCGTGTGTTATCACAAATGGGTGGTCCACAAATAACTTTTCCTGCTGTTTTTGTTGCTTCAGTAGGGAGCTGTGTCAGCTCGTGATGAGGATGGACCAGACAACATTGATTGGCTTGACGATCCATATACGTGGGTCGTTCGTCGTTGTTCCAATTCCTCTTCTAAGTGGCCGGTAGAGGCAAAGTGCTATATGGCCTGTTGCTCTATTTCTACAAGAGGTCGTGAGGCGAGTGACTCTAGTGCCATCCATCACATGACCTTGCATCGTAATGATTTTTTTGTGCTCGGTCCCGTTGCGTAAATTTGGTCCATTCACACGGGATCTGGCTAGTCATTGCATGTTCAACGCGTTGGGATGGTGCATTTTCATTTCCTGTTTTGCCATTACTAACAAATCTCATGCACTCTTTGTTCCTTTTGTTGAGGTCAACCTGATCTCTGTTTGTGCTTGCACCATGATTGATCTTTCTGTTGAGCACACTGTTGACTGTACCATAGTGACTGCTCTCGACACCCGTGCAATTGGTCATTGTACCCCAGTTGTTGATTACCTGTATTTCGTGTCTCCTTGCACTCACTCTTCCTAAGCTCCTTCCTTTGCTTCTATGCATGTCTTTGTCACTACTGTTCTCTCTACAGAATATCAGAATTAACTGCATTGCCGCCTATTTCATATGAGCTCAGACATTGTGCTCAACTCATTTGAACTCATCCAGCCTTCGGTCTTGAAGCTGCTTCTTTCAAGAAGCTACCCAAGACTGACTACCTCTTCTGCACTCTGGGTAAGATGCATCACTTCAATCACATTGAATCCACTTCGTGGAAGCTGCATCGGCTCGATTTGGTCCACTCANCTATGCATGTCTTTGTCACTACTGTTCTCTCTACAGAATATCAGAATTAACTGCATTGCCGCCTATTTCATATGAGCTCAGACATTGTGCTCAACTCATTTGAACTCATCCAGCCTTCGGTCTTGAAGCTGCTTCTTTCAAGAAGCTACCCAAGACTGACTACCTCTTCTGCACTCTGGGTAAGATGCATCACTTCAATCACATTGAATCCACTTCGTGGAAGCTGCATCGGCTCGATTTGGTCCACTCAAATCTCCCCCGTCCCCTCCGTTTTGAGTCTCTCTCTCAGATTGGGGATGACTTCATCCAAATACGGTGGGTCTACAGCGTCCTCTATAGGAGCGGTGCCGTCTTGGTGTGCTTGTGGCTGGCAATGACTAAGTGCCCGTCTCGGCACACCCTTCACACATTTCACTAGGATCATGGTGGCAATTTATTGGGCAAAATGAGCATCTTCTTTGTTGAGCACGGTGTCTTTCACTAGTTCTTTGCCCCTGCTACACCATAGCAGTTTGGTGTGTCTGATTGTTAGAACTGCACCATGGAGGATGCGGTCCGTGCCATGTAGTTTAACAGTGTCATTTGCCTTTGATGGTTTCTCCTACATGACATGGGTATGCAGCTACCTGTTGCATGATCCTCTTTTGAGCCATGTCACTCCGTACAAGCTATGGTTTAGCCATCACGCCGACCTCCATCGCAGTTGTGTCTCGGACTCCCTAACCTATGTGCGGTACACCGAGGACCAGTAGGAGTCCAAGGTCTCACATCGGGGTCCTATGTGTGCCTTCCCCAACATTTTTCTATGATCAAAAACCTAATTCGTTTGGGTCCCTGCTTGCCACTGCATTGTCGAGTCTCAAGACACTCATTTCTTTGAGGCTCTCACCTACCGCAACCTGTCCAGATTTCTGTCGCTAACCATCCATCATGTTCCCACCTGTGTGACTTCCCGACGGATAGGAGAGTCTAGACCTGTGGATTTGTTTGTTTGAGCCTCTTCACCTACGGTCAGGTCTCCAGCTGATGACGATCCGGCCATCTTGCTTGTGGGACTAGTAGCCTCAGCGGTTCCTTTGGGCACACCTACTTTCGTTTCTTTTTCAGTTGCCTCTGGCATACCTGCTTTGGTGCAACTACCGGCTCCCCCTGGTTCACCTCCTCCCATGCCAGTGTCATTTCCCCCTAAAAAAACTGCTCCTGTGCTTGTGCTAATTCACTTAAGCGCACTTTCTTCCGTGTCTATGCCATTTCACCCTTGCACACCTGATCTTGTGCCTGTGCGAGTTCATTATTGCAGGCCTGGTATCTTGCCAGTGGCAGTATCCCAGGTCACACCTGGTCCCTAGCGTATTCGTGCTTCCCCCGCGAGTAAGCCGAAACCTGACCACGATCCTCGTGCACCATCTCCCCTTCCCAACCCATGTGGCTCTGGCCCAGCCACCCACTCTGCAGTCCGAGGTGAGTACCTTAGCATGGGGCTCCTCCCGGTAGTTGTCTTTGACCACACGCCTCTAGGACTCAGTGGATAGCTGACTCACTGCCCAGACATCCCACTCACAGTGTTCAGAGTGGCGAACCTGGCATGAAGGTATCCAGCCAAACTACAGTCAGGTACACCCAGCATGCGTACTCACGGCAGGCCACGAGCTGGCCTGCCGTGAGTTCTCGGTTTCTTGCAATGCTACAACAGATATTGTTGTCGTCAAGCCACAACCGAAGGCATGCGTCTTGCCCACCCAGAGCTCTCCCTTGACATTGCCTGATTCAACCACCTTGAAAGAGGCACTCTTGGGTGAGAACATGAATTTATGGCATACCGCTTGTAAGGATGAGCTCAGAGTCATCCATAAGTATGGTATCTATGAACTTGTTCACCACCTATTAAGAATTGGGCAATTCGGCTCAATTTGAGGTCCAAAGGAGCAAGGTTCAGGAAACCACCAAATGCCTACTCCGGTTGTCAATCCAACCTCACCACTAGGAACAAGACATTTGATTATTTTAAGTTTTGGGGGTCATCAACCACCAGTTTCTGGGTGACCATGGGCTCGATGCAGTAGCCTGAGAAAAAAAAATTGGCAAGAGGTCTAGTTTCAAGACATAATGGGAGAAGTATCCAAAAACGTCCTTGATCTTAGGATTGCCTTGTCAGAGTGTGCTCACTAGGAAAAATGTACCAGTTCTTACCTTTTAGGTGAGGTGAGATCCTCCCTCTTGCTTGTGTGCTAACCATAGACACATGGCGATTTTCCATGTGATTTGGGGTGATGTGACCGGTAGGAGTGTGCCATGAGAGTATCCTCTAGCTCTCTACGTTGTGTGTGAATGGTCAGCCTGATTTCTAGGCTAGTTTCCTCTCTTGCGTGAGATTGTGGATACAAGTGAGTGAGCCTTAGCATCCATAGCTAAGTGGTGTGGCTTGTGAAAGGGCTGACTTGTCCAAGCTCTAGCTATATCTTGAAAGGAATGGTTTGTCCAAGCTCCATCATTTTTAATAATTCAACCACCATTCCTAAGCACAACTGATGCCCTTCTAGTCTCATGTGCTCGTTGGTGCAATGCTCCTCTTCTCCTCCAAATCCAACACCACGCGGCTGGACGGAAGGATTTACAGGCCTAGTGAACCTTTGGCAAAAAGGTGAAGCCTGACGGCACTTTGGATCCCTACAATGTTTGGCCAAGGGGTTCTCCCAGGTTGAGGGTTTGGATTTCAGTGACACCTTGGCACTCATTAGCTGCATGACCACCGCTCATAACTTCTTTGATGTTTTTGTGTACTACGACTGGGAGCTACACTAGATGGATGTAAACGATGTGTTCCTCCACAAAACTCTAGATGAGGAGATCTACATGGTCCAGCCACAAGTTTTTTAGGTTTGGCATTTACAAGAGGCCTTGTATGGCCTGGAGCAGTCATCCTGATGCTAGAACTAGGAGGTCACCGGCATGCTGACGCTTTGTGGCTATGTGCAGAATGACGTCGTCCTTTCTCTATTCCTTAGACAGATTGTTGAGAGCTTCATAGTCATCTTGGTCTATGTGGATGACCTCCTGATTATGCCTCCTTTTCTGGAGGCCATGAAGAGGCCAACACAGTCCTTCACGTTGAAGGACCTTGGTCCTGAAGGTGGAGATAGTACCTGACTGTCACCGCTAGACAATCTTGTTACATCACGGACATTATTTCCATGTTGTGGAGGAGCGTTTTGCCGATCTCCTCGCTATATTTCACATAGCCTCCATCCCCATCACACATGACAAGCAGGATGTCGTGAAGGTGGATGATCCAACGAAGCTTGAAGAGACCAGGGACGTGACCCTGTACCTACGACTCATGCACTCTCTAATGTACTTCACCACAAACACATGTCCCGACATCACCTTTTTCTTCAACCTCATTGTAGAATTCTCACAAATTTCTTGGGTGAGAGCCCTTCACACAGCTATACGAGTGTTGTAGTTCGTGGTTTCTACATTGTACCTGAGACTCTTCTTCTGATGGAATTGTTTGGTGATACTAGACTGTTGCACAGATAGTGACTGGTCCTGGAGCCCTGGCTGGCGTAGTCGGACGTGCTACATATTCCCACTGGGTGGGATCGTTGTGTTGTGGAGCAGTGGCAAGAAGAGCTACATTGCACGTAGCTCATTAGAGGCTGAGTATGTGACGTTGGGGTTGGGACTGCTAAGGCGGTGTACTGCAGCATTTGTCTTGTGAGGTGCGTGTTCTTCTAGAGCACCAGGTGATTTTAGTCATCTAGATCAGCACGGACATGCAGTGGGATGACTTCCTAACCAAGGCACTGCTACACGAAAAGTTTATGGTGGTCATTTGTTCTGTCGAAAATCACCCTTTGCCTGAGGGTACTTGAGATTGGGGTGAAGTGTCATTTTTGCACGTGTATAGACATGCATACCATCTGTTCATGGGGGAGTGGTGTAATATGAGCTGTCGTTATCTATTTGTACAGCTCAATGTGACCACCTGTGTCCATGCTCGTGTATATCCTTGATGCAGACCCAGCTGGCACTGGAGCATCGACGGGTGGTGCCTCACCCACCAGCAGCTGCAAGACGGCTGCTACAACTTCGCGGGTGCTTGCTGGAGTACTTTATAGTCTTTCTGAAATCACGACACTTTACTCTATGGACAGGCTCTTTATTCTGATGCGTGTGTTTTGTATTGATTTTCCACCAATCAATGCTGGACCTGTACGTGTGGCTAGTCATAAATTCTAACTTAAGATTCTTCATCTTAAGATTTTGATGGTGATGTGTTTGGATGTGTGTTCACAGAGTTACGGCCAAAACAGTGGTTTTTGGCCAGTTCCTATACAAACTTATACCGTCATGTATGCCACCCGCCGTGCACCGTGGCAGGTTTTTATGTTGTGTTCTTGTCATGTGTGATGTCTCTATGCATGCTAAGATATTGAACCTTATGAGACTTTGTGCATTTCCCTAGCCCAACCCTCGTTGTTCCTTGCACCTGTGTGCTTCCTAGTGTGTCAACTGAATGGACTATGTACCACTTCAGTGGCAGCAAGGTTAGGAAGCTTCACTGCAATTTATTGCCAAAGGCATCGTAGTGTCTTTCTAACAGCTGCTGGTGGGTGGGGCCACCACCCAATGGTACTACAGCACCAGCTGGGTGCACATCAGGGACATGGACGAGCATGGATACAACCACGTGGTCACAGTAAGATATACAACCAGACAGGGACGGCTCAAATCACAACAGCCACTCGTGAATTGATGGTATGCATGTTCATACATGTAGAGAACTCACACAAGTTCATGATGAGATGCTCAGTAGTCCATGCACACTCACACCCCACTCTCAACCACCCTCAAGAAAGGGGTGAATCTCGGCATTCCGGATGACCACCATGAACTTTCTGTGCACCAGTGCCTTGGCCAAGAAGTCAGCCTGTTGTATTTCAGTGCAGATCTAGATGACGGATTTCACCTGTCCCTCTTTCAAAAAGAAAGATTAAACGTGATTCTCAGCATCAATGTGATTTTTCCGTGCACGAAACACACTTGAGTTCTCTATAATAGCAAGAGCATTCTACTTGTCACAGCGTATAGCAATGCGAGGCACCCGACTAACATAAATTACAAAAAAGGCACCACATTTATATTGCATCAGCAACCCTAGCCCCCAGTGTAACATACTCAGCCTCTGAGTGGCACATCGGCCTGCTTGCCGATGTGCCACGACACAATGGTGCCACTGAGCAGGAACATGTAGCCTGTCTGAATGTGCCCATCAAGTCTCAAGGCCCACTTGATGTCTGTGTAGCCATCCATTATCATCAAACAGTTCTGAAATGTCTATGAGGCCTATGACAATGCTGCATCTGAGAGTTTCACCTCAGATTACTCACCTGCATTGATGGTTTGTGTGTGGATAGAGTCAAAAGATCGATTGCGTATACACACCCTATTCACAACACTCCCCCATGACCCATAGATGAAAAATTTGCACACACTTGAGAGCAAGACCAAGAGACGCCCATGAGGCAGGGAACAACAACTCAAGAGAAAAGGAAGAGCAGACCAGAATGTATTCTGAGGCATCACAAGCATGCAGCAGACCAACAACATACACAGCCACCTTGAACAAGCCACTGCTGAGAGCCTCGGTAAGAAAATCCCCATGATGTTGACGGGTATCAACTCATACAACATGAACTTCTCCGGCAGCAATGTATTTTCATACAAAGTGGTGCTCTATTTTGATATGCTTTGTGTAAGAATGATGCATTCCTTCATGCTCGGTGATTGATTTTTTTCTCTATTTTTCATAGTGGAGATTGATGCAGTGGATAGGCATACACAACCACTGTAAAAAACGGCAAAGCCACACACTTTTGCATGTACTTTTTCTGAGCTCCATGTACACAGCCTCACTTCATTTGTGAGCAACACACCCCTATTTTCTACTCTTCCAAGATGTAGCTGTCCAAGCAAAAAGAAATATGTATCCAGTACGAATACGTGTATATAGGTCATGCACCCAGACACTCTCAGTGTAGCCATCAATGACCACAGAGGGTTGTGTGTGGTAGCACAACCTGATACGTGTTGTAGGGAGCAAGTAGCAAACAACACATAGGGCAACCTCAAGGTGTCTCTGATAGGGCTGCTGGAAAAACTGTGCCATAAAGTTGACCAAGAAGGCCACATCTACTCCACTAGTTGTGGCTTGGTACATGAAGGACCCGATCACACTGAGGTAATTGGTTACATTGACAGTCTTGTCCAACTATAAAGGATCGGATGAGTTTTTTAGTCGCTACCCTTCTAGGAACATCGGAGTGGAAGCTGTGGGGCCAGCAAGGAGGCGAAGTCCTCTTCAAGGCCACAAACATACACAGCCTGATGCACATGGAGAGTACGTAGATGAAGCTCGTGCTCCAGCTCCATTTCCTGAAACATGCGAGCTGATCCCAAGTCCTTCATCTTGTATGTGGGCTAAGAGAGGACCTTGACTGAGTAAATGGTAGCGGGGCTAAGAGAGGCAATGAGCATGTTATTGACGTAGAAAAGAACATATCATCTAAAGGAACATGTATGATGATGAATATGTTGCGGCAATAGCCACCTCTCTTGTGAGTGGAAGACATCTCTGTGTTCTATCAGTGAGTTGGGTTCTTGAGGCTCTACAGAGTCCTCCGCAACCACCAAATCTTGTTTGTGCCACCGGTGAATCCTGGTGGTTGTATCATGTTAATATCTTCATTGATACATCCATGTAGGAACACATTGTTCACATAAATCTACACTTGTTCCCACTCATTATGTGCAACAACACTCAAGAGCAAGTGAGCAGGAGTGTACCGCCTGACTAGAGCAAATGCCTCATCAAAGTTAAATCCTGGGATTTGAGAGAACCCTTTTGCCTTCATGCGAGCATTATAGTAGTAGACCTTGCCATTTGGTTTCAGCTTGTATTAAAGGACCTATCGGGCTGAGATGAATTTGCAACCTGATGGAAGGTCCACTAGATTGTAAATATCATGCTCTTTGAGAGCACTCAACTTTTTCTGTATGGCCTCCTCCTAGAGGTCAGCATCAGCTAACTCTCGAGCTTGTCGGACACAAGAGGCTCTGGTGGGATTGCAGGGATTCTACTTGTTGAAAATCATATTGTGACATAGCTTGTGATCGAGGCATCGAGGGTGCTATGGGACTCATGAGTAACGAGGGTGTACTCTATTGTGGAATTGAGATGAGCAAGCCTTAGTGCATCAAGACCATTGGATTTGACAGAGGGCCCAACAGTAGAAGAGGACGCAGTGGATAATGTACGATGCTAAGAGGTCTGAGGGGTTTACTGCGGAGGGAGAGAGCGAAGCCTGCATCCATATGTTTATGAATCTGGTGGAAAACAGTTGCGTGTGACTCACGATGTGACACTAGGAAAGATTCAACTATCTACGATACAAAGTGGGAGTTGAATCGGGAGAGGAGAGGTCTGTGCTAGAGCACTGACAATGGCAGGCATGGGTACCGATTCTCAAGAGGAAGTGGCAGAGGATATAGAGATCAGTGAGAACTATGAGGAGGAAGAAATTGGGGCACTAGAAATTGGTGGAAAAAAGGGAGACTCATTGACAGTGTAGTTCATTGGTAGTGAATATGTAGTGACTGAAGGATAAGTGGAGGGAGATGGACCCCCAAGACCAGAGGCTGAGACAGCACCCTCTCCAAGTCGAGGGAGCAAGCAAGGATAAGGTGGAACAACACAAGACAAATCATGTTGAAAACATCCTAAGAAAAATGGGCATGGCGGGAATCAATGACACGAGACCAATCAATTAGCTATTGAGCTAATCACCTCTGGCAGAGAAGCCACAAAACCAAAATGCTCACAAAGGTTTTCACACCTTCTTCCTTTATGGGCATGTGTAATGTAACCCAAACTTAAGCAGGCATCAACCTCACCGTAAAGAGCACGAACCCCTCAGCATTTCATCTCAAGAACAGCTCAAGTCATCAATACACAAGAGAGCATCAAGCAATTGGTCTGCATGCAAGACAATTCATTTCATAAATGTTTTAGTCATAGAACTCAAAAGCACATTCCTCGGCAATGGCTTGATCCAGCCACATCAGCAATATACTTGCGCTGTTGGCTTGACAAATAAGCATCCTAGTGCCAAGGTGACGGACCAACCACGTAGATTCCAAGAATTAATGGACTTTCTTTCTTGGATCTTCCTTCACACCCAAGATGTGCATAGGGATAGGATCAAACTCATCACCTCTCACTTAGCCAAACCAACAAAAAGGCTAATTTACCCATTCACCCACATGATGTACTTGTAGGTCACATCTCACATCAGACAGAGCATAGTTGAGTCCCCCTACAACAGATCCAGGTGTCAGTCCTCCAAAAGGGGCAGAGCATTCCTGATCCATCCTACATCAGTAAACAAGGGGCAAACATATTTGACAATTCTCTCTCTTGTATCTTGCGTCAGCTGCCATGATCATTCTTCATCACCTGCTTTGGCCATGTCGTTACCTTGCCTGTCCGCCTGGTGGAGATCTTTGTCCAGTGGCTTCGTAAGCATGTCAGCCCGGTTCAGCTTGGTGCCGACATACTCGAGCTCCACATTCTGCTTGTAGACCAGGTTCCGAGCATAGTGGTAGAAGATTTCAGTGTGCTTTGTGTAACTTGAGAAGACTGGGTTCTTGGAAATGTCAATGGTGCTCATGTTGTCAATCTTGATGACTGTTGTCGTTTCCTATGGTGTCTTCATCTCAGAAAGTAAGCTACGTAGCCACTGTATCTATTTACACACCTCTGCCTATGTAATGTACTCAGCTTCAGCTATTGACAGAGAGACACATTACTGCTTGCGGCTCGGCCAACTGACAACACCTCCATTCAGCATACACACAAAGCCTGAGGTGAATTATTCATCGCCTATCATGTCCTGCCAATCAGCGTTGGTGTAGTACATGAGAAGAAGTGATGCCAATCCAGTAAGGCCTCCAAACTGGAACCCCACATTTCTTGTCTCCTTAAGGTAGTGCATGATGTGCTTCACGGCCTACCATTGCAGTGGACAAGGGTTGGCCACAAACGGACTCACATGCCCAACAGCATGGGCTGTATCTAATCGGGTGGCAACCATAGGATACATCAGACTGTCCACAACTGACTGATATGGAACACCCAATATGTCCGTTCTCTTAGCTTTGTGGAGACATAGATGTCAAAAGCTTGCATTCTGAGCTCATGGGTGTACTGGGAGGCTTGCAATCTGTCATGTCGTAATGTTTGAGGATAGATTCGATGTGTTTTGTCTGGTTCAGGCTGACGGTACCTGGTGCTCTGTCATGCTTGATGGAAATTCCAAGGTAGAAGTCGAGAGGACCCATGTCCATCTTGAATCCGCAACTCAGCTACCTCTTGAGATCATCTAGCAGCCCCGCTGAAAAAGAGCGGAGAATCATTTCATCAACATACAAGGCAACCACCATAGTATCTTAATCGCCCTCATGCACGTACATACTAGGATTGTTATCACAGTGCATGAATGACTCCTTGGCCATGAATGTATCCATATCCTGGTGCCAAAGTCTTGGGGCTTGTTTTATCCCAAAGAGCTCTTTCACCAGTCTGCATACTTTACCCTCAGGCACATCAAACCCCTCCAAAATCTCCATCAGCACCTCCTTGTCAAGTTTTCCTTGTCAACAAAGGCTTTCTTGACATCCATCTGGTGGAGTTCCACGTTCTTGGTAGCAGCAATGGTGAGCATTGATCAGATGGAGGTAAATTTCACAAAAAGAGTAAAAATTGTACAGTATTTTGTGTTGGGGCATTAAGAAAACACCTTTGCCACCATCCTAGCCTTCTATGTGCCTATATTTCCATCATGTTTCCTTTGTACTTTCAGCATTCACTTGAACCCCACCTTTTGAGCACCTGTAGGTCTATCCACCAACACCCATGTTCCATTCTTCTCGATGAAATTGAGCTTACTCCATATTGCTTCATCCCACTCAAATTGTTTAGGCCGAGTGAGTGCCTGTGCAACAGACATTGGCTCCTCTTGAACCAGGAATGAATAGTTGAATCGTGTCTAGTCACCCCTATTTGTGTCGTAATGTTGTTGAGACAATTTGAGACGTGAACTTCTCTTTGGACTTGCTGGTTGTTGCTGCTGATGTGGAGGCTGCAGGTTTGCTTTGTCGTCAATGATGGGAGGGGCATCCTCCTCTTGGTCAGGAGGGTCCGACTCAAATTCTGATTCCTCCGAGTCATCTTCAACAACTCCTTTCCTTGTAGCACCACCCAGCCCATGCACGTGTCAATGTGCTGGTGCTTTGTCTCCCTCCTCAAGAAGGGTGAGCAACTTTTTCTGTTTGGCGGTGTTCTCAAGTTCCAGAAGCTCTCCCTGAATCACAGAACTTTTGTGAAAATCCATGTCTTTGCTGCAAATGACCTTCTTGGCTCCTTAGCCACACAGTCTATAAGCTCTGTGGACAGCTTTGTATCTGAAGAAGATACACGTTCGTGATCTTGCATCTAGCTTTCCAGGGCCCTCACCAACCTCGACCTTGGCAAAGTCAGTGTAACCAAACACCTTGAGATGGGAGGCATCCGGTTTCTTGTCTGACCATTCTTCTTGCGACGTCTTCAACTGCAATGTCTGCTTCTTCTTGCCTATCCTTTTACCGAGTTGCTGCAGGTGTGAGGTTCGAAAGATAGACAACTGTATGTGTTGCTTCAACCCAGCACGTAGGAGGCAGCTTGGCATCAAAGAGCATGCACCTTGTCATACTGAGGAGGTTCTTGTTCATCCTCTCTGCTACGCCATTGCTTTGAGGTGAGTATGGTGTAGTTTTCTGGTATTCAATGCCTTGTATCTTAAGCCACTCCCTGCAAGCTTCGTACCATGCCTTCACCATCTTACCACTCTGTCGGTCAACCATAGAGACAAAGGCTTGTAGATTTTCCTTTCACCTCACTTTTCTTTTTGAGAAAGTATATTCAGACCTTGCAACTGTGGTGGTCGATGCAAGTGAGGAAATATCTGATGCCTCCGTTGCACGGTATGCAAAAGGGACCAAACACATTAGAATGGATGAGTTCAATGGGTACAAGAGCACGTGTAATATTGCACTCAAAAGGTTCTTTCTTGGCCTTTCCTTGAAGGCACGGCTCACAAAAGTTCCCAGGTCCTTCCGCCTCATCACCTAGCTCCATCCTACGCACTAGCTCCTGCTTTTCCATGAGCATCAATGTGTGATGAGCCACGTGCGCAAAGCGCTTATGCCATAGGTTCTCAAAGAAATTGTGTTGGCTAGAATGAACAGCTCCGGTGGCTACCTTCGCTTGCGGTTTTGTTGCCGATTCTTCCATTGCCACTGCTCATGCTACATCAACATTCCCTTCCTCATAATAGTCTTCATTGCTGATATCCTCACCATCACTCTTGGCCATACATTGAGTGTTTGATCATGTCATCTCGATATGCAAGGCGTATAATCCATCAACACAAGAACCTGTACAACAACCTTCTTGGCAGAGTAGGAGATTTTGATATCCTTGTTAGGGACTATCAATGCATCCTTTTCAGTGAATACTACTTTCATGCCATTTTCAGTTATCTTAGAGGCAAAGAGGAGGTTGGCTTTGAAGGAGGGCAAGTAGATTGGCCTCTCTAGCTTGAGGTATGTGTCCGCACTGTTGACACCCACTGTGAATAGCATATCACCAATCCCCTCATCTGCCTCAACCTTGCTGGTGGCGACACTGAAGTTCTTGTTGCATGAAGCAAGAGAGATGCAATCTCTCTTCTTGCCTGAATCAAGGCCTCCTGGCCTGCATATTGCCCTACCTTCTTTGGAGGTATACTCGGCCATCAAGCTGGTGGGATCCTTCCCACCACTTCCCCCTCTCCATTCATCCCCATCTCCTCCCTCCTTATTGGGTGTCCTGCATTCCCGAGACCAGTGTCTCGCCTTGCCACAGTTATGGCAGTTTCCTTGGTGCGTTGTGTCACAATCTGCATGGTGGCAGTTCCAACGTGTCTGACCGTCTGGTGTGGTTTGTCAGGAATTCTAACCTGGCGTGCTCTGATCCACCTAAGAGTCCACAGCTGCTTAGGGTAAAGAGACTTCCGAGGGAGGTGTGTGCTTTGGGTCTCCACAACACCAAGGGAGCAGAATCCTGGCAGAATGCAGGTTGCAGAAACTGAGAAAGGCTGAAGACCATTATTTACTTTTTTTGCTAAGATTCTTAAAGCTTGTTATCTGAGCTTTCCAACGCAACCAAGCCCGCCCAAAACAGAGCACTAGAGCTTCCGCTACGGCTGTTGGAGTAACCCATGGTGGAGCCGTCCACCATGCCCACGAACGGGAGTGACGGGAGGCACTTTGATGGTGGCCTATCGAAGTGCCCTTCCTGGCCCTCCAATGTGGGGGGAGGCTCATCCTAGTCCAGGATAACTAAGCCTGCACACCGAATCCGGTTCCCAATTTCCTAGCCTGGATTCCGATTCGCGGTTTGAATCCACGGGCTGGATTTGGATCCAGGATTCACAAATCCTTGTGGATTCCCAAATCCTGACATTTCCAGTTGTTTTGGCTCTTGGTTTGGCTTAGTGGAGGGGTTAGAGTTCAATGTTGAAGAGTGAAGTTTCTGAAAATCACCATACAAGGCGCATGATAATGGAAAGCATGATTTTGTTGCAATGCTACATAGCATGACTAGCATGTGTGCCATGAACGGCTTTGCTTCATGCATGAATGGTAACATGACAAAAGCATGTAGGCATGCCGTCAGTTGGCATGCCGTCATTAGGGATGCCTTCTGTCTACATTTGTTAAAATTGCTAACAACATAACAGTATGACGGCATGCCTGTCCTCCAACATTTTCTACTCAATAACTGCATCACCATCACATGCACCATAATCCTCAACATTTCCACGAGCAATGAGCTCATAATCCATGACATCCTCATCTTCAAGTCTGTCATCACCCTCTTCAACCTGATCTTGACGTGCAACTTGTGCTAGTCGATGGAGGAGATTCACACGCTTTTCTTCTTCCTCCAATTCTGGTACAATTTTGCCACTGGGTGTGAATGGGAAGTTTTCCAAGAGAGGCTCGTTCACCCATGACTTCAGCAGCATGAGATTCTCGATCGTTAGGTTGACTAGTGACTGTTGGAAGTCTGTGATGATGTGCCCTCCCAGTGAGAAAAGACGCTCCCATGGTGTGCTTGTCGCCGGAACGGCAAACAAGTCAAGCACGACAAGGTGAAAGGTAGGGTAGAATTTTTCATGCTTCTGCATGTACTTTAGGATGTTGCAGCTACGGCCCTTCTTCGCATGTTTGGACCAGCTTTCAACCTCCATGTCGAGGGAAGACGGTTCAGAGGGCTGGTGCACTTCCGGTTCGGCAAACATATTGGCACCAGAATTTTTTAGAGCTGCAGCAAGCACGCTCTTCTCCTCTCTGATTCTCTAGCTTCGGTGAGGCTGAACCTGTCCAGATGTAGCTGCCGTGCTCTGGTCCTGTGTCTGGTTGTTATATGCATCAGAGAAGCGACAACGACGGTGTTAAAAAGTTTCTAACACGTAGATTGTCAATGTCTGAGCTCATGTATGTCTGCGATGCCGCCAACATAGCAATTGCATTCACATTGCATGTGCTGACTGCTGCCATGCATTTTCTATGTTGGCTTCCACAAACAAAGCACACGCAAATTGTATGTTGGCTGCCACAAACTGAGCAGATGCATTAACAATGTATGTTGGCTGCCATGAACTGAGCAGATGCATTCACAATGTATATTGGCTGCAATGAACTGAGAAGATGCATTCACAATGTATGTTGGCTACCATGAACTGAGCAGATGCAATGACAAGTTCTGTTGGCTTCCATGAACTAAGCAGATGCGTTCACAATGTATCTTGGTTTCCATGAACTAAGCAGATGCATTCACAATGTATGTTGGCTGCCATGAACGAAGCAGATGCATTCACGATGTATATTGGCTGCCATGTGTTAAAAATTGCCCCTGCCATGGATGCCGTTTTCCTTTTTCCTGGTTTGACCACTGGGAAGTGGCTGAATGTCTGATATAATTGCACATTTGTACTGCTTGGATGTTGCCATGCGGTTTCGAGCTTTCAGTTGCTCAATTTTGTTGAGAATTCAGAAAGTTAGCCCCATCCGAAGGTCGGGTGGTAGGTGGGTGAAATCTGGGTGTCCGTCATTGGTGTCGGGATAATTCCACCACCAGTGGTCCAAGTTAGACTTCAATGAGCTCCTGGACTAGGGCGGGTCTCCCCCCACGTTGGAGGGCCAAGAAAGGTGCTTCGATAGGCCACCGTCAAAGGGGCTCCCATCACTCTTGTTCGTTGGCATTGTGGGCGGCTACACCATGGGTTACTCCAACGGCCATAGCAGGGGCTCTACTACTCCATTTTGGGCGTGCTTGGTTGCGTTGGAAATCTCAGATCACAAGCTATAAAAATCTTACCAAAATAACTAACCATTAACAGTATTCAGACGTTCTCAGTTTCTGCAACCTGCATTCTGCCAGAATTCTGCTCCCTTAGTGTTGTGGTGATCCAAAGCACACACCTCCCTTGAAATTCTCTTTGCACTAAGTAGCCGTGGACACTTATGGTGGATCAGAGCACGCCAAGACATCATTCCTAACAAAGGGTTATGGGCCCACAGCCCTGATTTAACTTCCAAGACGTTTACGGCTTCCGCAACGCACGAGAGTGTCGCTCCGGGCCACTTCGCCATCACAGTTTGAGACTTTCCATAGCAGCAGTTCAACATGGCACAGAAGCCTGAGTCCTCACCCATCCAAAAGTACATAGATGGCCCTGGATTTGGGCTGTGGCGATGAAATTTTGAGATCCACCTCGTGCACAAGGGATTGCTGGAAATAGTGACAGGCTTGTTTGGGTGTTTAGCAGCCACATGGCGCGTACAAGAATCCTGCCAAGCTTCTTGAAACTGCCCCACACGACGTAGTCATGCCACTTCCGCCTGTTGCCAACCTCACCATCTTCAAATCTATCCTCCTCGTCAGAGTCTACTGGTTCTTCATCACATCAAGGGAGCTTCCCGGGAGAGGTATTGCTTGCTGGATTATTGGCCATGGTGAAGTTGGGGGGTCTCTCTCGCGTACTTCCAGCAACGATGGATCTTTTTTACTCGCTCCAATAACAATGACTAGGGTGTTGGGGTGTGTCAAAATCGGAGAAGGGGGGGGAAGGGGGCGGGGAGGAGGAGGGAGGGTCACACGAGGATTTTCCCAGGCCGCCCAAATTTCCGGCAGAAGTGTGGGTGACTCGGGAACCAAGGCACCTTGGTTGTGAGGACTTCTTTCGTTCATGGATTCCGATGTTTGAACTGTTGGACACCCTGGACGTACTGGATGTGTTCAGAATCTTTACCTAGCTCAGGGACCATTCATGTTACCATGTGACTGGTCCATGTTTCACACATCAATAGACCAACCACATATGGCCAATTGTGGCCCCTCTATAAGGCTGCACACGGTTCCTATCCGGGGATCTTGAGATGGATCCGGATCCGCAGGACGGATAGACTGGATCCGGAACCGGGGTGACGGATCCTGATTGTCGGGAAATTTGCGTGGTGCGGTTCTGAGGTTGGTTTGATCTTCTCTAGTGGTTCACGTCTTTTGTTTTGGGCGAATCTGAGACTGAGCGTGAACTTTCTCGTCGCCTCATGCTGTGAGAGAAGGAATTTAGAGATAGTCCGTTTTGCGAAGGGAATAACGGAATTGCGTTAGTTTTTGTAAATGGACATGACCAGAAAATTTATAGGGTTATTCATGATCTCTCCAATGCACAACACCGTGTGCAATTTGGCCAAGCGTAGCATAAGTTACGCTTGCCGAAGTGCAGGTCTCACCCACCACAGAAACGTCTAACGCCTCCATGGTGCGCACACGCCGTGGTGCCTTCCTTCACGTGCGAAGCACCTTTTCCAAGACACAGATCCCACTGCACATGATTTAGGGGTCCCCTGCACTGTTTCGACGCACCTCCTCCACTTTTGGATTGATTTTGGTGATGGAGTGTAATGATGTTTGAAACCTGTCCACGGATCTGCAGTCAGAGTTTTGACGAAGTCCCCGAGTAATAAAACGTACTTCTGAGTTTCGGACGCCGAGCCGGGATTTTTGCTAAGTCACTCAGTAACAACGTGTACTACAGGATCCAGTGGATCATCCGCCAGATGCCTCGGCAGTCATTCCGGAGCAAAATCTCCAGATGGACATTTGTTACTCGGTCCGGTCGATTATTCATCGAAAGTCGAATCGTGGCCGGCTTCCAGAGCCGCCGCGCACATCCCAACTTTGGAAGCTCCTATCTCCCTCGATACTTGTCCGATTCCTGATTTAACATCTTGCCAAATTTCTGGAGCAATCATCCATGTAAGGATTCGAGCAGTCCTCCAGATACTACATCCAACAGCAAGGATTTTCCTCTCTTTGGCGGCTCGTTGGCCCCTCCATGCGCTGCACTTGGGCATGCGGAGGGGCACATTTTCAGCATTCTCCCCCTTGCACCTTCCATGCCCGCTGCTCCTGCGTCCTTTAGCCCATCATAGCTGGCCATTCCAATTCCAGCCACGCTCATCGCCTACCGGTCCATGGGTTGCGCTTTGGTCAAGCAATCCGCAAGCATGTTGTGTGTGCTGCAGTGCTGCAACACCACTTGCCCCTTTTCAACCATGTCCCGTGTGTAGTGGTAACACACGTCGATGTGCTTCATCCTCCTATGCAGCTTCGGATTTTTGGTTAGCAAGATGGAGCCGGTGTTGTCCTCTTGCACCATAGTAGGCTCTTGTTGCCGCACGCCCAGCTCCCCCAGCAACCTGTGGAGTCACATTGCCTCATTGACCGCCTTGGCCAGCGCGATGTACTCTGCTTCCACTGTGGAAGTGGCAACGCAATCCTGCTTCCTGCTGCACCACGAGACCATTGCACTAGCAAGGAAGAACACATAGCCGGATGTGGACTTCCGATTGTCCACATCGCGAGCATAGTCTACATCCGTATAGCAGACCAGACGCAAGGGGTCTGCCCACCCCTTGCCGTTGAACCTCAGGCGCACGTGCCGCGTCGCCTACAGGTAGTGGAGGATGCGCGTGACTGCCTGCCGGTGTAGTGGCCATGGATCGGCCACGTGCTTGCTCACTTGGCCCACCGCGTAGGCCAGGTCTGGTCGAATCGCCACCATGGCATACATGAGGTTGCCCACCGCCGATTCGTAGGTCAACCCTGCCATATCCTCCCGTTTTTCTTTCGTTTGCGGCGCCATTGCCGCACTTAGTTCATAGGTCGAGGAGATAGGACTACAGACTGGTTTGCAGTCCTCCATGCTGTACCGCTTCAGCACCTCGGCTATGTATTTGGCGTGCCCGAGATCAAGTGTGCGTGTCCTCCGGTTCCGGGTAATGCTCACTCCAAGGTAGAACTCCAGCTCCCCAATGTCCGAAATCTGGAACCTGCTGCTCAACTGCTCTTTTACTTGTTGTAGGCTCGGCAGGTGTGAGGAGCATAAGATCAGATCGTCCACGTAGAGAACAACGATATGATGGAGCCTCTTGCTATGTTGTACGTACACGCAATGATCCGCCTCACGGTACTTGAAGCCGAGTTGTGCCATGAAGCTGTCCATCTATTGGTACGAGCATCGGGGTAATTGTTTTAGCCCACACAAGGACTTCCGCGGCTTGCACACCTTGCCCTCCGGCGCCTCCACCCCCTCCGGCACCTCCATGTAGATTTCTTTATTGATGATGCCATTGAGAAAGGTCGTCTATATGTCCATCTGGTCGAGCTCCTTGTCCTTCGTGGATGCCACCGTAAGGATCACCCAGATGCTTGCGAACTTGGCGACGAGGGCTAATGTCTCATCGTAGTGCTTGCCCTTATGCTGTGCGTACTCCTTCGCCACAAGTCGTGCCTTGGACTTGTCCACCACATCTTTTTTCGTGAACTTGGTCTTGAAGACCCACTTGGAGCCGATGACCTTGGCATGTTTTGGCCTTCCAACCAGCTCCCACATGTCGTTTTCAGCAATGGACGCTAGCTTCGACTTGATGGCGATGTCCCACTGCTTCCCCTCGGGTGGCACAAGTGCCTCTTGCATGGTCATCGGCTCCGTTGATGCAGCCAGCATGCACCGCGTCATGCCGATCCATCGACCGGTGCCTACGTCAAAGCGCTTTCCCACTCTCCGTTGCCTCCTGCTACGGCATGGTAGTTTTGGTGGTGCCTCGTCGCTCTACGGCAATCCTTCCGAATCTTCTCGCTCTGGTGAAACATCAACCAGATGGCTCCCCAAGGTTCTCTCCCGCTCCGAGGAAACATCGACTGAATGGACGGCGCGTCCGGAGGATTTTTCTCTGACGCCGGATGCGAACTCTGCCAGGAGTGCGCACTTCGACACCCGTAGTGCCTCCTCCGACGGATCTTTCCTCCGCATATCCAGCCCAGCTGCATCATCATTGGAGTCCTCTACATCGGCTGTTGCACTTGCTGCACCACCGCGCTCCGACGCCACATTCTTGACGTCCGCATCCGCCGGCTCCTTCTCGTAGTCAAGTGGAACCACTCCCCTGGTTTTGGAGTGTTCCTGATGCTCATGCCCTTGCTGTTGCTGCTGAAGCTCTGCTGCTCGTGGAATTTGACGTCACGGTTGCGGATGATCTCTTGCGTGTGCGGGTCTTAGAGCCGGTACGCCTTTTGTGCGCTCTCGTAGCCGAGGAGCAACCACGGCTTCGCCCGCGGTTCTAACTTGCTGTTGCGTGACTATGCCACCTACACCATCGCATGCGCCTTGCACCCGAACACCTTCAAGTGCGTCACGTTTGGCTTGTGCCCACTCCAAACCTCCTACGGTGTCTTTCAGCTGTCCTTACCCTTCAGCACCACTGTTGGGATGAGGTTGATGTTATAGCTCGTTGTACGCACAAACTCCGCCTAGAACCCTCGCAACAACCCCGCATCCACAAGCATGGTCCGTACCATGTTTAGCAGCTTCTGGTTCTCTCGCTCCGCCATTCCATTGGACTGTGGCGAGTACGGTGTAGTGGGCTCCCACTTGATTCCCTGCTTCTTCATCCACTCGCTACAGCCCACATACTCTCCGCCGTTTTTGCTGCGTAGCGCTCTGACCTTCCGGCTAGTCTGCCTCTCCACCGCTGCAACGTACTCCTTCAGCCGGTCCACGACCTCACCTTACCCCTTCATGAAGTACACGAAGAGCTTCTTGCTATAGTCATCAATGAAGGTGACAAAGTATCTCATGCTGCTATTTGAAGGCTTTTTGAATGGTCCACACGCGTCACTGTGCATGACCTCCAGCAGGTACTTTGCGCGAGCCGGGTTCTCATTGAACGGCTTGCACAATGCCTTGCCCAAAATGCAAGGCTTGAACGTTTTGCATGTTGCTGCATCTGCTGCCGCGTATGATGCACCATCGATGATGAGGCCGTACACCACATCGCGCTTTGCAATCTCCTTGTAGGTGCCGAATGCCGGATGCCCCAACGGTTGGTGCCAGATCTGTACATCAGTGCTTCCTCCCTTGGCCATGTTGACGATGCGCTCCTACGAATCTGCTGCATCCGATGCCGCAGAGAGCATATTGATCTCCACGATGTAGAGACCACCCTTGCGCTTTGCCTCCAACTCGATCTCGCCATCGCCGTCCATGAGCACCAGTGCGCCTTTCCTACAGAAGAGCACTTCATACCCCTTATCTATCAAGCGGCTGACACTCAAGATGTCAGCGAGGCTGGAGACGTACAAAACATCACGGATTGTGCACAGCTCCTTACCACCCACCATGACTTCCACCTCCACGTCACCTTGGCCGGCCGCCGGCTCAACTTTGTCGTTCACGGCCACCATTGACTTGGAGGACTTCTCGTAGGTGACGAACCCCAGTTTCTCGACATGGGTGTGCTCCTCGGCCCCGGAATCCAGGCATCGCCTGTTGGCCTTCTTAAGAACTTGGTTCTTGTAGCCGTTGAGGAGTGACGTACCTTTTGCATTTTTGCCACCGGCCTTCGCCTCCTCCGAGCACTCACGGGACCAATGGCCCTCCTTGCCACAGTTGCGGCACACACCTTTCTTGGCACCCTTCTTACCGCCGCCCTTTTTGCTGCTTTCTTTGCTCCTGCTTTTGCCATCATAAGTATTGGTGAAGAGGGCCGATGAGGAAGACGAGGAATCCCCGTAGCTCTGGTGCTACGCCTTGTTGCGGATGTGCTCTGCGATCACGCCATAGGTGAGCTTGTCCTCTGGCCATCCTCCAAGGACGGTGATGAGGGGATCCCTACTCTCAGGTAGTGCCACGAGTAGGGCCATCACCTGAAGCTGTGTGTCGATCTTTCACCCCATGTCATTGCATTGTGAGGCAAGAGACTCGGTCTACTACATGGCGGAGATGGCATCATCTCCCTCCTCAATTCTCACAGTGAGGAGCTGCTTCATCGTGAAGGATTTTTTCGCGAGCGACTTGGATTGGTGGATGGCACAGAGTTTTTGCCAACCTTTGGCTTCCAGGTTGCAGCCTTGGAAGTAGCCCCACTACGACTCGGCTGTCCCAGACACCAGGAGCATGAGCGCCTCCGTGTTATTCATTTTTAAGGCCTGCTTCTTCGCGTCTACAGTAGTCCCCTCTACAAGCACCTTCTTTCCCAACATGACATCCAGCAGCCCCTTATGCGCGAGGTGCAGCTCAAACTGCCACCTCCATAGCCCAAAGCCTGGGCCGTCCGCGTACGTTGGAATACGCTGCATCTTCTTCTGCACCATTTGCGCAGCTGATATTTTGACATGTTCTCAAAACTTCACGGCAACGTCCAAGATGAAAATCCTATGTCCTGCGAAAGACGTGAACGTTGCAGGCGATCAAACTTGTGGGCCCATAGTCCTTTCTTGGGAAACTCACGCGTTGTGGTTTCAAAGTTGGTGTGATCTTCTCTAGTGGTTCACGTCATTTGTTTTGGGCGAATCTGAGACGAGGCATGAACTTTCTGGTTGCCTCACGCTATGTGAGCAGGAATTTAGAGAACTTCAGTTTTGCAAAGGGAATAACGGTGCTTTGCATTAGGTTTTACACAGAAATCATGAGAACATTTATAGGGCTAGTCATGATCTCTCCAACGCATCAAACTGTGAGCAACTTGGCCAAACCTAGCCCAAGTTACACTTGCCGAAGCGTAGGTCTCACCCACCACAGAAACGCCCAATGCCTCCATAGTGTGCACACGCCGTGGCGCCTTCCTTCACGTGCGAAGCACCTTTTCCAAGGCGCAGATCCCATTGCACGTGATTTAGGGGTCCCCTGCACTGTTTTGATGCACCTCCCCCACTTTTGGGTCGAGTTTGGTGATGGGGTGTAACAAGGTTTGAAACTTGTCCATGGACCTGCAGTCAGAGTTCTGACCAAGTCCCCGAGTACCAGAATGTACTACTGAGTTTTGGACGCCGGGCCAGGATTTTGGCTAAGTCCCTCAGTAACAACCTGTACTACAGGATTCGGTGGATTATCCACCGGACGTCTCGGCAGTCATTCCGGAGCAAAATCTCCAGACGGACATTTGTTACTCGGTCCGGTCCATTATTCATGGGAAGTCGTGTCGCGGCTGGCTCCCAGAGCCGTCGCGCACGTCCCAACTTTGGAAGCTCATATCTCCCTCGATACTTGTCCGATTCTTGTGAAACAACTTCCACCGGATTTAGCGACGTATCAAGTTTCAAGGACAATCATCCATTTAAGGATCCAACAATCCTGAAGCCGCTAGATCCAACTGCGAGGATCCAGCTGCGAGGGACTCTCTGGCGGCTCATCGGTGCCTTCCCGGCGCCGTACTTGGGCATGGAGAGGGGCAAATTTTCAAAACTGATATCCACGGATCCATGGATTCATGGATTCTGGATCTGGATCTTCAGCTCCAGGATACAGATCAAATATTTTGAGTATGTGTTTTATAACACTTATTCTAACGTGAATTATGTAAAAATCACTGTGTGGAGACATTGTCAAAACCTGTGAGATACAAGCCAACCCTCATGGTAAGCCTAAGCCAAATTTGTACATGCATACAGTCATGGAATGGATCACACACTGAATCGTTCATTGTTCAAAACAGTGACATACATGTCAGCCCTAATGGTAAGCCTAAGTCTTACCACCCATCCCCCCCCTCCCCTTCTCATCCTCCCTCACCATTCTCCCCATTGGCGATCCCACCTGCACTATCCTCTGCACCATCCTCTGCACCATCATCTGCCCCCTCATCTTCACCCTCTTCTGGAAACTCCTCAATAGCAGGACCTGCATGACGATATTCATTAACACAAGCTTCTTTGGCCTCAAATTATTGAGCAACCTCCCCAGTCCGTGCAACCGGGAAGTTCAGCAAAGTAGAGTCGTTGATCCATGACTTCAGGAGCATCAGGTTCTCCACTGTCAGGTTGACGAGCGACTGACGGAAGTCAGTGATAATGTGGCATCCAAGGAAGAATAGACGCTCCGATGGAGTGCCGGTCGCCGGGACTGCAAGGTGGCCAAGGGTCACGAGGTGGAAAGTAGGATTCTTTGTCTTGTACTTGCGCAGGTAGTGCAGGATATTGTACTTCCATATTTTCTTCCCGTCCTTGGTCCAGTTTTCCACCTCTACCTCCAGAGTGGATGGAGCAGTGTACACCTGTGTGGGGGCCTCTGGTTCTGCAAACATGTCGGCCCCCGTGTCTTCCAACGCAGCCTCTATAATGTCTCCCTCAGTCTGGAGCCTGGAGCTTTGGCGTGGCTGCATTGGTGGCGTTCGTGCCACCACTGGCATTGCCGCTGCAGCACAGACACAACACTAAAGACTTTGTCAGAAGGTCTAAACTGTATTGAACTAAACTGTTGTAAAGACAACAGTATCTGTGTAACAAACCTGTTTTCATGCTGAAGGCAGCTCCACTGGCTGGCCCGAGGACGTCGAACGTTGTTGATGTCCGAGGTGACGTCGCTGGTCACGCCAATCTCTGCTGCAGCCTTCTCAGCAGCCTGGCACATCTGCACCCGCTCGTTGTAGGGTCTCAACAGCTCCACGACTTTGACCTGGAGCTCAGCAGGTGATGCAACACCGACCTCTGGATGCACGTTGGCGTAGAAGTGAAGCTGCAGATCTGCCACCGGGAGATGTCACGTCTCCCCCTCAAGAGGAGCACACCAACTCGGATGATGAAGAAGTCGTCGAGGATGGCAAGGTCAGCAACAAACGCAAGCGCCGATACTCCCTTGTGTGGGTTTGCTTCAAGAAGCTTGACATGGATCCCGCGCGTGCCATGTGCCTCCTCTGCACACAGAATCTGAGCAAGCCAGTCACAATTTCTTGCAAAGATGGTGCCACGTCCGTGATGTGGAAGCACCTATGGAAGGTGCACAAGGATCGCCATGTGCAGTTGAAGGCAATGGTGGCGGCCGCGAAATTGGAAAAGGCCCGCTGCGCAATCGGCAACACCGAAGTCAAAGTCGCTGCCGCCAACCCAGAGAATGAACCGGTTGCCCGCGGTGCACATGGATTCGGCCTCGTCTTCCGAAGAAATTCTTCCTCGCATGCTTGTGGAAGCACTTGGTGGACAAGAAATTGTCCTTTTCTTCCATGGACTCGTTCTGGCTCACCAAAGCTTTTGCATATGCCAATCCTGGTGCTGCACTCCCGGGACGGATGACCTTTGCACGGCTCATCAAGACAGCCGCACCTGCATTCCGTGCACGCATCAGGACGCTTTTGGGAGCTGTAACCAGCACCATCAGTTTCACGACTGCCGGGTGGAAGGCAATCAACAACACCAAGTACCTCGTTGTTTCCAGGCACTGGATCGATGCCAACTACAAAGTCCGCACAATTGCACTCGCCTTCCTCGCCATTGCTCGAGGTGCGACGGCCGAGAACCTCAACAACTTGCTGAAGGGAGCGCTGCAGTATTCGGGTTTGTGGGAGCATGTGTACTGCCTCATGGTGGACAATTATTCCACAAAACCACTCCATGATCGACACTTTCATCGTCTCCAACAACGACTCTTTCAGCAAGGCCGGGCACATCGGATGCCTTGGTCATGTCATCAACCTTGCGGTTGGTGACTTGCTGAAGCAGCCACGCATTGCATCCATCTTGCAGCAGGTTCGAAGCATCACGGTGTTCGTCACAAAAATCCCAACATTAGAGGAGTCACTGCAGGAGGCGGTGAAGGAGGTGGGACTGAAGTACTTGTCCCTCCACGTGGACATGGAAACGCGCTGGAACAGTGCACTAGACATGTGCGAGCGTGTGATTGCGATCAAAGACGTGTTGGAGAGTTGGCTCACTGAGATCGGCCACGACGGAGCAAGCTTGTGGCCAAATTTTGATGATTGGGAGCTCATCGGCCAGGCTACTGTCATCTTGAAGCCTTTCAAGAGCTTCATAGATGATATGTCTGGCTCTTCTTACCCTACGCTGTCGCTTGTGATCCCGTTCTACGCATCACTGCTCGAGAAGATGCAAGTTTGGCACGTGAAGGCGCTGGCGGCAGAGAAGAAGAGAAAGCGGCGTAGGAACGCCGAAAGACTGGACTGCAAGGAGCAGTTGCTTCTTGAGCTGAAGGCATTGTCGCAACAACAAAGTTGGAGAATTACGCCGAACTCTGCAGCGAGCGCCACGTGCTGGCCACGGCCATTGACCCAAGATTCCGTCTACGCTACTACGAGCGCGTGCACCCAAAGGTCGGCATCAGCAATGCCACGCAGCTTTAGTTGAAGGTTGTTGACCTCCTCCGCCCATACAACGCCAAGGTGATGCAACGTCGGGAAGAGGAAGCTGCGGCAGCAGCAGCTGCGGAGGCTGCTGCTGCCACTGCATCTGCAGCTGCAGCTGCAGCCGTGACTGCTGGTGGCTCTTCTTCTCAGGCTCGCAGTGACATCGCAGCAACATCCTCCTCAATGAGCACACCTGTGGGTATGCTACATCTGCTATCCCATGCATTAGTTTTTTCCTAAGACTACTGCTAGTGTATGAGTCTAATATGAGGTTGTTCATTGTGTGCAGGGAACAACAACCAGGCCTCAGAATGCAGTGCCGTTGCTGCAGCTGGACAAGTCCAGCCCCACCAATGTGAGTGTCTTTGATAGGAACACAGTGTCCTGGTTGCTGCCCTGGAGGATGCCAGTGTCGACATGTTCGCAGAACCGGAGGAGCCTCAAGTCCTACTCCAACCTTCTTCATTGGACATGGAAGTGGAGTGTTGGGCTAAAGACGTGAAAAAGGGCCGTTCTTGCAACATCATGAATTATATGAGGAAGCACGAGCAGATGTATCCGTCGTTCCACCTCGTGGCGTTGGACTTGTTTGCAGTCCCGGCAGCCAGCACTCCGTCCGAGCGTCTTTTCTCGCTCGGGCGCCAGTTGATCACTGATTTTCGCCAGTCACTTGTTGACCTCACCATCGAGAACCTCATGCTGTTGAAGTCATGGGTGAACGATCCTATCCTTGTCCATTTTCCTTATCACACCCAACGGCAATGTTGCCCCGGAGGTGGAGGAAGAGGAGAAGCATGTCAACCTCCTCCGCTGAGCGGCACATGTTGCACAGCAAGAGAAGGAAGACGAGGGCGATGGGAGCCTAGATGATGACGATGTCATGGATGACGTCGACAATGCTGGTGGTGATGCTGAGGGTGATGCTGGGGATCATGCTCTTGACAGCAGTGATGATTAGGACTGTTAGGAAGGCAGGCATGCCGTCTTGCGAGGGTGTTAGCAAGCAGCCGTGGTACTGATGATGCTCATGTCAAGTGTGGAAGTTGTCTGTGGCAGGCATGCCGTCATGCTTTTGGACAATGAGATGAAGTAAATGGGTAACATGTTCCTCCACTCACTTCTGGGATGTGAATGTGAGGACACTTAAGAATGGACATGTTAACGTGTGATGAAATATCACTACATTGCCTCCAATCAGAAGGTTCACAAGTCACGTATGCTTACCTAGTATGTTGGTTACATCCTAACAGTTGGATTTGTTAAGATTCGGAGATCCACTAGGATTCGTGAATCTTGGATTCGGATCTGCGAATCCGAATCCAGGTGATGGATTCGATCCGTCAATCCGAATCCATGTTCAGATTCGCGAACCGGATTCGGTGTGCAGGCTCAGCAGCAAGAAGATGTTCTCGGCTGTGGTGCCACCCTTGCTTGCCGGGAAAGCAAGGGTCATGGCACGCACGTTGTAGCCCTCGTCGATCCTGTCCGCGGTGACTCCCAAATACTTCATGTTGTCCGCCTTCCATCCGTCATTGGTGAAGGGAATGGCGGACTTCACCTCCTGTAGCTACTTCTTAATACGCGCGTGGTAGGCTCAGGCAACAATCTTGATGTTGCAGGAAATTGTCATGCGGCCAGGAACTGCTACAGCAGGGTTGTAGTGAGCAAAGGCGCGCACAAGCCAGTAACTCTCCATGGACAAGAACAAAATATTCTTGTCCATGGCGTGTTTCTACAGCAGGCTATGGAAGAACTTGTTATTGAAGACGTATCCAATGCCCACCACCCCACAGGTAATCAGGGAATCCTCGCAATTTTCCCCGACGGCCACTGCACCACCATCAGATGTGGCCACTGCGTTTCTCGATTCCTATACTTGTGTGGCTATAACCAAGGCTTTCAGATGGCGCCACTTGTCCCGATGGATGAGGCGTATGTGTTTCCACAGGGTCCCGGTGGTGCCATTCTTGGCGGAGAGAGTGATAGGCTCGGCCGGGTTCTTGGTGGAGTGCAGGAACTGTTGGGAAAGGAGCCGTCCGGCTCAGTTTCAGGTCCACAGGAGCAAGTTCCAGGAAACTTCCAGATCCGATCGTCAATCCGTCTTCACCGTTGGAAAGATCAGGTGGCAAATTATCTACGGTCCAAGTTTCAGGCCGATCCAACGGTCGGATTGGGAGATATGAATTTTCGAAGTTTCAGGGGTCATGGACCGCCGATGTCTGGGTCGCCATGGGCGATGGCTCCATGCCTTAGCCTGAGAAAAGAAAAAGGCAAGAGGTCCAGGGTCAAGACCTGATGGGAGAAATATCAAAAAAGGTCCTTGGTCTTAGGATTGCCTTGTCAGAGTGTGCTGACTACGATAAAGGTACCTCACCTTACTTTTTAGGTGAGGTGAGATCTTTGTGTGCTAGCCATGGACACATGGCGATTCTCCATGAGTTTGTGGGTGATGTGACCACTAGGAGTGTGCCATGAGAGCATTCTCTAGCTCTCTAGGTCGTGTGTGACTGGTCAGCCTGATTGTTGGGCTGATTTCCTCCCTTGTGTGAGATTGTGGACTCTAGTGTGTGAGCCTTAGCCTCCATGGCTAAGTGGTGTGGCTTGTGAGAGGGCTGACTTGCCCAAGCTCTAGCTCTATATGTACTCCATCATTTTGAGTGATTCAACAACCATTCTTCAGCACAANGTTTGTGGGTGATGTGACCACTAGGAGTGTGCCATGAGAGCATTCTCTAGCTCTCTAGGTCGTGTGTGACTGGTCAGCCTGATTGTTGGGCTGATTTCCTCCCTTGTGTGAGATTGTGGACTCTAGTGTGTGAGCCTTAGCCTCCATGGCTAAGTGGTGTGGCTTGTGAGAGAGCTGACTTGCCCAAGCTCTAGTTCTATATGCACTCCATCATTTTGACTCATTCAACAACCATTCTTCAGCACAAGTGATGCCCTTTCAGTCCCACATGCTCGGTGCTCCAAGAATCCCTCTCTCCTCCAGATCCAACATTTGGTATCAGAGCCAGATTCTGCCAGATTTAGCCAGCACAGGCCGTCAGTTTGAGAGTGACGGCTTAGGGTCAAACCTTCACCAAATTTGACCATCGACCACTAGATTTTCAAGTTCGCGAGACAAGCTTTCCAACGAGCCCAAGATTGCAAAGATCCAACGGTCGGATTGAGAGTTATGCTCAAAACGAGGTCGGCCAGGGCTACACTCTTCTCTATGAGTAAGATCGTCACCTTGTGATGACCATAACTATCTCGTTTCTTTGTCAAATTTAAAACGTGGCACATGCAAATTGTAGTATTTTTCCTAAGCTTTCCATTGGTGCAAAAATATTTGCATTCCATTGACTTGTTTGGGAGAAACGCTGTTTACAAGCTGGCTGGTCTGAGTTGGAGTAGGAGCAGAAGCATACCCTGTTGTCAAGAGGGCATATAGGTCGATCTGAAATGTTTTGAGCTGAATTTTCTAGTGGTGGACTCAGTTTTTCCGAATTCCCAGTCTGCTGACATCTACAGTCCATTTTCTGTCAGACAGATTTCTAGCAGAAGTAGCAGCAGAAACAGGGGTAGCGCCGCCACCCAAGGGCAGCGTTGAGCATCACCAAAGGTCAAAATGGCAGTAGCAGGCGTGGTAACAGCAGCCCAGCCCTTGGAGAGGGTGGAAGGACGCGCCAACTTCACGTTTTGGAAGATCCGTACCCGCCTCCTTTTGGAGGAGAGGGGCTTGTGGGAGGTGGTGAGCAGCGACGAGCGCGCTCCGCCTCCACANTTGGCAACATGAACGTGGCCAAGGAGGTGCGCGACCGCCTCTTCATGGCGAAGTCTGATATGTCGCAGGAGGAGAAGACGGATCTGGCGTGGTACAAAGACTCTGGGTGTACCAAGAGTCTGACGCACCACAGGGAGTGGTTTACGCAGTTACTGTCCATCCCTCCCCGTCCTATCGCTTTGGGTGATGATCGGGTGGTGTATGCTGAAGGGATTGGGATTGTGGAGATGTGGTTAGAGACCCCGCGTGGCATTGAAGTGGGAGTGTTCCATGGCGTGCTGTACGTACCTAATGTTGCATTCAACCTCCTCTCAGTCTCCTCTCTTACAAACACAGGACTGCGCGTCGTCTTCGATGATGACTATGGCTACATCCTCAACAAGGATACAGGAGAGGATTTGGCCAGGTCGGTGAAGGAGGGCGACATGTACCGCCTGCTGGGGGCGACTAAGATCCCGTGTGAGCAGAGTCTTGCAGCAGTGGTGCAGGCGACAGATGGTGAGATCTGGCATGCGCGCTACGGCCACATCGGCATGCGCGCCTTGCAGCAGCTTCAAGCAAAGCAGATGGTGCGTGACCTGCCTACCATCTCTAACTTTGAACANTGCTGTACGTACCTAATGCTGCATTCAACCTCCTCTCAGTCTCCTCTCTTACAAACACAGGACTGCGCGTCGTCTTCGATGATGACTATGGCTACATCCTCAACAAGGATACAGGAGAGGAGTTGGCCAGGTCGGTGAAGGAGGGCGACATGTACCGCCTGCTGGGGGCGACCAAGATCCCGCGTGAGCAGAGTCTTGCAGCAGTGGTGCAGGCGACAGATGGTGAGATCTGGCATGTGCGCTACGGCCACATCGGCATGCACGCCTTGCAGCAGCTTCAAGCAAAGCAGATGGTGCGTGACCTGCCTACCATCTCTAACTTTGAACAACAGTTGTGCATCGGCTGTTTGGAGGGGAAGCAGCACCGGGAGGCGTTCTCTGGAGCAGGGGAGCGTGCGAAGGAGGTGTTGGAGCTGGTCCACACGGACCTGTGTGGACCGATGCAGACCCATAGCTTTGGAGGCTCTAGGTATTTCCTGACCTTCATTGATGATTTCAGCCGTTACACTGCTGTGTACTTCCTTCCTTCCAAGGACCAGTACTTTGACAGGTTCAAGGAGTTCAAGGCCATGGTGGAGAACCAGACTGGCAAGAAGATCAAGGCGTTGCGCAGAAATCGCGGTGGAGAGTACCTGAGCAAGGAGTTCCAGGACTACCTCGCAGCAGCTGGCATCAAGGCGCAGCGTACCGCGCCGTACTCGCCGCAGCAGAACGGTGTAGCAGAATGCGCCAACCGTACCATTGTGGAGTCGGCGCGCTCCATGCTGCACGCGGCTCGGCTGACCTACGACTTCTGGGNCACTGCAGTCTACATCAAGAACCGCAGTCCAACTAAGGCGCTGGAGCAGATGACGCCGTACGAGGCGTGGTTCAGCAAGAAATCGAGCGTGGGTCATCTCCGAGCATTTGGCAGCCTGGCGCACATGCACGTGCCCAAGGAGAAGCGGCAGAAATGGGACGCAAAGAGTGCGCAGATGCTGATGATTGGCTACGACGTGGAAAGCAAGGCCTATCGCCTCTATGAGAGGGATACAAGCCACGTCATCATCTCCAGGGATGTCGTCTTCAACGAGAGCAACGTCATCGGCACCAACATTGTCTGTGAAGAGGCAGCAGAACCAGCAGCTGACGAGACAGTGGGAGCAGAAATCCTTCGTGACCCACTCTCTCCCGATCCTTCCTCTATTGTGACACTGGGAGAATCACTCTGCTCTCCCATGTCTGATGCAGCAGATACAGCAGCCTCACCGGCAGAAGCAGAGGAGGAAGATGTAGCACCACCAGCAGCAGCAGTTGTACCAGCAGCACCGCGCCAGCCGCCCGCTAACGCTCCAGCACCAGGTTGCAGGTATCCTCTTAGGGTGCGTTACAAGCCTGGTGAGCGCGGCCACTTCTGGATGCTGCAGAAACCAGAACAGATGAACGTCGCGGTTGTAGCAGATTCAGATGAGCCAACGTCATACAAGGAGGCCATGACTGCACCGGACGCAGCAGATTGGGCGTAAGCCGTGCAGCAGGAGATACAGTCGCAGCTGGACAACGGCACGTGGGAGCTGACTGAGCGTCCACCTGGGGGTAAGGTGATCAAGTGCAAGTGGGTGTTCAAAGAAGAAGCCGGGAGCAGATGGTAACCTGGAAAAGTACAAGGCGAGGCTGGTCGCCAAGGGCTACTCGCAGCAGGAGGGCATCGACTACACAGAAACTTTTGCCCCTGTTGCAAAGTTTGCCTCTGTGCGCACGCTCCTCTCTTATGCAGCAGCTTAGGATTTCGAGGTTCACCACATGGATGTCAAGACGGCATTCTTGAATGGTGACTTGGAGGAGGAGATCTACATGGAGCAGCCGGAGGGGTTCGTCATGGATGGCCAGAAGCACCTGGTTTGCAAGCTGCAGAAATCGCTTTATGGCCTCAAGCAAGCGTCGCGTGCTTGGAACCAGAAGTTGGATGCGGCGTTGCAGTGCATGGGGTTTGAGCGCAGCGAGTGTGACTACAGCGTGTATCGCTGGCAGCATGAGCATGAGATCCTCATCATCATTGTGTATGTGGATGACATGCTCCTCCTTTCCAACAACATGTCTACACTGCAGGAGTTCAAGGAGGCGATGCAGGAGCGCTTCCACATGTCTGATCTCGGGGAGGCGTCATACTTCCTCGGCATCCAGATCATGCGTGACCGCAAATCACGCTCTCTCTCGCTACAGCAGAGTCGCTACATCAAGGACGTCCTGCAACGGTTCGGCATGGCAGAGGCTAAACCCATCGGCACGCCGCTGGAGACGCGGCAGTACCTCGTGAGCTTCAGTGGAGAAGCAGATGCAGCTGAGCGGCAGAAGTACCAGAGCGCTGTCGGCAGTCTTATGTACCTGATGGTGGCAACCAGGCCGGACCTCGCACAGGCTGTGAGCGCTGTGAGCCAGCACATGGCGAATCCCGGACCTGAGCACCAGAAGGCAGTGAAGCGGATCTTCCGCTACCTTGCTGGAACCATCAACGTCGGCATCACCTACAACGGCAACGACAACAGCATCATCGGCTACAAAGATGCAGATTGGGCTTCAAATCCTGAGACCCGCAAGTCCATCTCTGGACATGTGTTTCTCATGAATGGAGGTGCCATCAGCTGGTGCAGCAAGCGACATGTGGTCGTGGCCACCTCGAGCACAGAAGCTGAGTACGTCTCTCTCGGCTTTGGAGCCAAGGAAGCAGTTTGGCTCCAGCGTCTCATGGCGGAGATGAGTGGGAGTGTAGCAGTTCCAGTTCCGGAGGCGCTCATGCTGCTCGTGTCCGGGACAGCCAAATCACAGTGGGGCTACTTCCAGGGCTGCAAGCTGGCAGCCGAAGCTTCGCAAAAACTCTACTCCATCCATCAATCCAAGTCGCTGGCGAATAAAATATTCGCAATGAAGCGACTCCTCATGGTGAGAATCGAGGAGGGAGATGATGTCATCTCTGCCATGCAGCAGATCGAGTCGCTTGCCTCGCAATGCAACAACGTGGGATAGAAGATCGACATGCAGCTGCAGGCGATGGCCCTCCTCATGGCCCTGCCTGACAGTTGGGGCCCACTCATCACTGCCCTTGGAGGATGGGCAGAGGACAAGCTTACCTATGGCGTGGTCGCAGAGTACATCCACAACGAGGCACAGCGCCGGAGCTTTGGGGAGTCCTCGTCTTCCTCGACGGCCCTCGTCACCAAAACGCGTGGTGGCGGAAGCGGGGTTAGAGGAAGTGGCGGAAAGGGCGGCGGCAAGAAGGGCACCAAGAAAGGTGCGTGCCGCAACTGCGGCAAGGAGGGTTATTGGGCCCGTGAGTTCCCGGAGGAGGCGAAGACCGGCGGCAAAAACAGCAAGGGCAGGTTGCTCCCCAACGTAAACAAGAACCACTTCCTCAAGAAGGCCAACAGGGGGTGCCTGGATTCTGGGGCCGAGGAGCACACCCAAGTCAAGAATGTGGGGTTCGTCACCTATGAGAAGTCCTCCAAGTCGATGGTGGTTGCGAACGACAAAGCCGAGCCGGCGGCCGGCCAAGGCGACGTGGAGGTTGAAGTCGTGGTGGGCGATGAGAAGGAGCTGTGCACAATCCGTGATGTGCAGCAAGTCCCCGGCCTGGCTGACATCCTGAGTGTTAGCCGCTTGACGGGCAAGGGGTATGAGGTGCTCTTCCGCAGGAAAGGCGTAGTGGTGCGCATCGATGGTGACGGCGAGGTCGTGTTGGAGGCGAAGCGCAAGGGCGGTCTCTACATCGTGGAAACCAAGGTGGTCCCCGCGGCATCGGACGCAACAGACTCCCAGGAGCGCGTCGTCAACATGGCCAAGGGAGGAAGCACTGATCTGGAGCTCTGGCACCGATGGTTGGGGCATTCGGTACCCGCAACCGTTAAGGAGGTGGTGAAGCGCGACATGGTGCGCGGCCTCGTCATCGACGCGGCAGTAGATACAGCATCGCACAAAAAGTGTGAGCCTTGCATTTTGGGCAAGGCACGGCGCAAGCCGTTCAACGAGAATGAGGCTCGCACGAAGGACCTACTGGAGGTCGTGCACAGTTACGTGTTTGGACCGTTCAAAACGCCGTCAAACGGCGGCTTGAGATACTTCGTCACCTTCACTGACGACTGCAGCAGGAAGCTCTACGTGTACTTCATGAAGCGGAAAGGCGAGGTCCTGGACCGGCTGAAGGAGTACGTCACAGCGGTAGAGAGGCAGACTGGCCGGAAGGTCAGAGCACTACGCAACGATAATGGTGGAGAGTATGTGGGCTGCAGCGGTTGGATGAAGCAGCAGGCCATCAAGTGGGAACCCACTACGCCGTACTCGCCACAGTTCAACGAAGTGGCGGAGCGGGCGAACCAGACGCTGCTCAACATGGTACGGACCATGCTTGTGGATGCGGGGTTGCACCAAGGGTTCTGGACGGAGACTGTGCGTACAGCAAGCTACACCATTAACCTCACCCCCACAACGGTGCTGAAGGGTAAGGGCGGCTGGAAGACGCCGCAGGAGGTTTGGAGCGGGTGCAAACCAAACGTGGCGCACATGAAGGTGTTCGGGTGCAAGGTGCACGCTATGGTGCAGGCGGCGCAACGATGTGACAGGAAGCTGGAACCGCGGGCAAAGCGGTGCTTGTTCCTCGGCTACGAGAGCGCGCAAGTGGCATACCAGCTCTGGGACCCGCGTACGTAAGAGATCATCTGCACCCGTGACGTCGAGTTTGACGAGCAGTAGAGCTTCAGCAGCAGCAGTAACGACATGAGCATCGGGAACACTCAAAAACAGGGGGATCGGTTCCAGCTCCTTGACTACGAGGAGGAGCCGGCAGACGTGGAGGTCGATGATGCGGCGTCAGAGCATGGCGGTACAGCAAGAGCAGCAGCCAACGCGGAGGACTCTGACGACGATGCAGCTAGGTTGGAGATCCAGCGGAATGATTCGTCGATGGAGGCACCGCGGGTTCTAAAGCGTGCACTCCCGGCGGAGTTCGCGTTGGGCACTGAGAAAAATACTCCGGACGCGCCGCCCGTCCGGTTGATGGTTCACCGGAACGGGAGGGATCCTCCGGGAGGTGTCCGGTTGATGATTCATCAAAGCGGGCAGAGTCGGAAGGATCGCAGTAGAGCAACGAGACGCCGCCAAGACTGCCGCGTTGCAGCGGGAGGCAGCGGAGAGCGGGGAAGCGTTTCGACGCATGCGCCGGTCAATGGATCGGCATGACGCGGTGCATGCTGGCTACATCAACGGAACCGACGACCGTGCAAGAGGCTCTTGCGCGACCCGAGGGGAAGCAGTGGGATGCCACCATCAAGTCGGAGTTGGCGTCCATTGTTGAAAACGACACGTGGCAGCTGGTTGACAGGCCAAAAGACACTGAGGTCATCGGCTCCAAGTGGGTCTTCAAGACCAAGTTCACAAAGGAGGGTGTGGTTGACAAGTACAAGGCACGGCTCGTGGCAAAGGGGTACACACAGCGTAAGGGCGAGTAGTACTCACCATTATGCTGTGTGTACCCCTTTGCCACGAACGTCTCATGTAGATTTCTTTGTCGATGATGCCATTGAGGAAGGTCGTCTTTACGTCCATTTGGTGGAGCTCCATGTCCTTCGCGGCTGCCACCGCAAGGATCGCCCGGATGCTTGTGAACTTGACGACGGGGGTGAATGTCTCGAGACGTTGGCCCCCATCGCCAAGTTCACAAGCATCCGGGCGATCCTTGCGGTGACAGCCGCGAAGGACATGGAGCTCCACCAAATGGACATAAAGACGGCCTTCCTCAATGGCATCATCAACAAATACGGGGACGAATGTCTCGAGACGTTCGCCCCCGTCGCCAAGTTCACAAGCATCCGGACGATCCTTGCGGTGGCAGCCGCGAAAGACATGGAGCTCCACCAAATGGACGTAAAGACGGCCTTCCTCAATGGCATCATCGAAAAATAAATCTACATGGAGGTGCTGGTGGGGGTGGAGGCGCCGGAGGGCAAGGTGTGCAAGCTGCGGAAGTCCTTGTACGGGCTAAAACAATTGCCCCGATGCTGGTACCAACAGAGGGATAGCTTCATGACACAACTCGGCTTCAAGTACCGTGAGGCGGATCATTGCGTATACGTACAACATAGCAAGAGGCTCCATCATATCGTTGTACTCTACGTGGACGATCTGATCTTATGCTCCTCACACCTGCCGAGCCTACAACAAGTAAAAGAGCAGTTGAGCAGCAGGTTCCAGATTTCGGACATTGGGGAGCTGGAGTTCTACCTTGGAGTGAGCATTACCCGGAACCGGAGGACACGCACACTTGATCTCGGGCAGGCCAAATACATGGCCGAGGTGCTGAAGCGGTACGGCATGGAGGACTGCAAACCAGTCTATAGTCCTATCTCCACGACCTATGAACTAAGTGCGGCAATGGCGCCGCAAACGAAAGAAGAACGGGAGGATATGGCAGGGTTGCCCTACGAATCGGTGGTGGGCAACCTCATGTACGCCATGGTGGCGACTCAACCAGACCTGGCCTACGCGGTGGGCCAAGTGAGCAAGCACGTGGCCGATCCATGGCCACTACACTGGCAGGCAGTCAAGCGCATCCTCCACTACCTGTAGGCAACGCGGCACGTGCGCCTGAGGTTCAACGGCAAGGGGTGGGCAGACCCCTTGCGTCTGGTCTGCTATACGGATGTAGACTACGCTCGCGATGTGGACAAGCGGAAGTCCACATCCGGCTATGTGTTCTTCCTTGCTAGTGCAATGGTCTCGTGGTGCAGCAGGAAGCAGGATTGCGTTGCCACTTCCACTGTGGAATTAGAGTACATCGCGCTTGCCAAGGCGGTCATTGAGGCAGTGTGACTCCACAGATTGCTGGAGGAGCTGGGCGTGCGGCAACAAGAGCCTACTATGGTGCAAGAAGACAACACCGGCTCCATCTCGTTGACCAACAACCCGACGCAGCACAGGAGGACGAAGGATATTGACGTGTGTTACCACTACGCACAGGACATGGTTGAGAAGGGGCAGGTGGTGCTGCAGCACTGCAGCATGCACAACATGCTTGCGGATTGCTTGACCAAAGCGCAACGCGCGGACCGACACACGATGAGCGTGGCCGGGCTTGTGATGACCAGCTATGATGGTCTGAAGGGTGTAGCAGAGGATAAGTAAGAGCAAGCTGGAGCAGTGGGCATGGCAGGTGCAAGGGGGAGAAAGTTGAAAAATTGCCCTTCCGCATGCCCAAGTGCGGCGCTAGGAGGCGCCGACGAGCTGCCAGAGAGTGGAATCTCCACTCCAGCGGATTTGGCAACTCAAGGATTGCTCGGATCCTAAAGTGGATGATTTTCCCTTAAATTTGACGAGTCATTGAATCCGGTGGAAGTTCTTTCGCTGGAATCGGACAAGTATCGAGGGAGATATGGCCTTCCAAAGTTGGGGTGTATGTTGCGGCTCTGGGAGCCGGCTGCGACTCAAAATCCGGTGGATAATCGACCGGATTGAGTAACAAAAATAGCATCTGGAGAAATTGCTCCGGAAGGCCTGCCGAGGCGTCCGGGGGATAGTCCACCTGATCAGGTGGATCATCCACCGGATCCAGTAGTGCAGGTTGTTACTGAGGGACTTAGCCAAAATCATGGCTCGGTGTCCGAAACTCAGTACTACGTTTTGTTACTCGGGGACTTCGTCAAAATTCTGACTACAAGTCCGTGGACAGGTTTCGAACCGCGTCACACCCCATCACCAAACTCTATCCAAAAGTGGGTAGGGTGTGTGGAAACAGTGCAGGGGACCCATACATCACGTGCAATGGGATCTGCGCCTTGGGAAAGGCGCTTCGCACGTGAAGGAAGGCGCCACGGCGTGTGGCGGCGTCAGGCTTCTGTGGTGGGTGAGACCTGCGCTTCGGCAAGCGTAACTTGGGCTACGCTTGGCCGCATCACACACGGTTTGGTGCGTGGAGAGCTCATGACTAGTCCTATAAATGTTGTGATCATGTCCATGTACTAAAAACTAATGCAAAATGTCGTTATTCCCTTTGCAAACTGGCTGTCTCTAAATTCCTGCTCACTTAGCATGAGACGACCAGAAAGCTCACGCTTAGTCTCGGATTTGCCCAAAACAGTAGACTTGAACCACTAGAGACGATCAGACAAAAGGCGGGACCGAATCCCGCGGATTCCTCCTGACACTCACCCCAAGGTAGTACTCCAGCTCCTCCATGTCCGTCATCTTCAATCTGGTCCTTAGTTTCTCCTTGAGTTGCTGCAAAGCTGCCAGATCTGAGTAACACGCGATCAGATCCTCCACATAGTGTGCAACTATCTGATGGAGTCCCTTGTCGTGCTGCAGGTACACGATGTGGTCTGACTCACAGCGGTTGAAGCCGAGCTCCGCCATGTAGCCGTCCATCTGTTGGTGCCAGCTCCTCGGTGCATGTTTTAGCATATACAAGGCTTTCCGCAGCTTGTGCACCTTGCCCTCCGAGGCATCCACCCCCTCCGGCACCTCAAGGTAGATCTCCTTGTCGGTGATTCCGTTCAAGAATATCTTCTTCACATCCATTTGGTGGATCTCCATGCCCTTTGCGGCTGCTACAACTAGGATCGTCCGGATGCTTGTGAGCTTGAAAAAGGGTGCAAATGTCTTATCGTAGTGTTCTCCTTTTTGTTGCGCGTACCCCTTCCCCACCAGCCACACCTTATACTTCTCAACCTTGTTGTCCTTTGTGAGCTTCACCTCAAACACCCACTTGGTTCTGATTTTATTGCTTCGTCCCACTGCTGCCCGTCAGGGCGTGCAAACGCCTCTTGCACAGTTGTCTGTTCTGTTGTGGCTGCCATCATGTACTGTGCCATGCCAACCCAGCGGCCCGTGCTTGCCTTACACCGCTTTGCCGCATTTTGCTATCTTCAACTGCGATGTGGCGACCTTGACGACGCCGACTGCTGGTCCTGCTCCTGCTCTACTGCAACGTTGTCCTTGGACACGGGCTCCCTCGTGTCGGCTGCTGTGTCTTGCGCTCCAGCGGCACATGCACCTGCTACAATGCCTTGGTACGCTCCAGCACTGTCGTTCTCCGAAGACCCATCATTGACCTCTACAGCCGCCGGCTCCTCCTCACATTCAAGGAGTTGGAGCCACTCCCTCTGCTTTTGAGAGTGTGCTGTGTCAATGGTGTTGTTGCTTCTGTAGTAGCTTTGCTGCTCATCAAACATGATGTCGCGGTTGGTGATGACGTCCTGTATCCGTGCATCAAAGAGGCTATACGCCTTGAGCGCACTCTCGTACCCGAAAAATGTGTACGCCTTTGCACGTGGGTCCAGTTTGGAGTCTTTTCCTTACGCGACCTGCACCAACATGTGTGTGTTGCACCTGAACGCCTTCAGGTGCGCCACGATTGGTCTGCGCCCACTCCACGCCTCCTGCTGCGTCTTCCAGCCGCCTTTTCCCTTCAGCAGTGCTGTGGAGCAGCGGGAAGACCAATGTATACGTTTTGATTTTTGATGATTAGCTGGATCAACTGGTGGTGCAATCAGCTTCAATGGCTACTTTGACGGCCGATGCAAGCATAATCACCCAGCTAGATGGTTGATAGATGGATCTACACCTACTTCAGCAGTCGGCGGAGACCGCCATCCCTGATTTAATGGTAGATATCAGCGAGGACCAATGATTTGACAGTTAGTGAATAAAAGCAAGTAACCATTCCAAGGGTCGACCCCTATTTTCCCACTTAGTTCTGGCAGCAGAGGTTTGCGGAGCGTGACAGTCATTGACATGTTAAATTTTTCCACCTCGAGATCTCTGGTACATAACGGAGCAGAGCATTGAAAGGTTGGGTCAGAAGGGAAGGTGGAAGCCAACTGTTGGATGCCGCGATCCAACATATTGAATAGTGATCCCTCAACCTGATATTGAAAAGGAGTATGGATGCAACATCCATATCTGTCGGATACATGTGAAACGTAACTGTGAACACGTGTATTATTGAAAAGTCCCCAAAAATGGCAGAAGCATGACACATCAATAACGCTGACAGGCCGGACACTGCTGATGGTTATTGGAGTTCCAACAATGTGTTGTAAGTTTCTTGTATGCACCGCACGTCATCGTTGGTCAATTTATGATAAAATTACTGTGTTGATGATTGATACATGTTGCACTACACATTTTGATTCTTGATTGAGGCCCAAGAACCAAGTTCAAAGGCCAATCCCAGTTTTCCCAATTGGTTCCGGTAGCCAAGATTCATAGAGTTGTTTCTGCGTTGTTTTTATCCACCTCCAGATTTCTGGTACATAACAGAGCGCAGCATCAAAAGGCTGGGTTGGAAGGGAAGGTAGAAGACAACCTGTTAGATACCGTGATCCAAAAAAGTGAATAAGTTGTCCCCTAACTGAATAACAAATGGGATTATGGATGAAACATCAATATCTGTCCGAATCATGCATGTGAACACAATCCTCCTGATGAACAGTCCATGAAAATGGAAGAAACATGACACAGGAAGATCACTCAAAGGCCAGACAATTATGACGGTTGTTGGAGTGCCAACGGTGCGTTATGAGTATTTCTGTGCATCACACGTCATTGTTGGTCAATAATTCTAGAATTAATGTGTCAGTGATCGATACATTCTAGATGACACGTTTTTGGTTGTCAATGTTGGCCCAAGAACCCAGCTTGATGGTCGATCTAGGCGTAGATACTCGTTTACTCACTTGATCCCAAGTTTTTTTTCCGTGAATTAGCAACCTAATCTCATCTTTTCTTTGAGAGCAAACTTTGCATGCAAACCACAGGCTTCTCTGAGCATGAAAGAGATAACCAAAGAAAAACCTTCTACACTCTCCAATCAGCTGGACCTCTGAATACGGTTATGAGGGGGCTCCAACTGTCGAGTAGAGCCATGAGGAGTGACATTGCCTGCATATTCCTTTCAATCTTCCATCCCACATCATTGCATTGTGAGACAAGAGAAATGATCTGTTGCATGGTGGAAATGATGTCCTCACCCTCCTCAATCCTCACAGTCAAGAGTCACTTCACTACCAAAATCTAGTTGACGAGGGATGTTGATTTGTGGATGGAGAAAGGCTTCTTCCATGCATCTGCCACCAAAGTACAGCCATGGATATAGCCCCATTGAGATTTGTAAAGTGTCGACAGTAGGAGCATCAACACCTCCGTGTTCTTCTTAGCGATGGCCGTCTTCTTCTAGTCGGTTGCACTCGCACCTTGAACCTCCTTGCCCTTCATAAGCTCCAGCAGTCCCTTGTGCGTGAGGTGGATCTCAAAATTCCACCACCACAGCCCAAAGCCAGGGCCACCCATGTATTTATGCATGGGCAGGGACTCTATTTTCTGCGTCATTTTGAACTTATGCTATGGACAGTCTAAAGCTGCAACGACGAAGTTGCCCGGAGTGATACTTTCGTGCGTTGCGGAAGGCGTGAACGTCTTGGCAGGTAGATCAGGGCTGTGGGCCCATAATCCTCTGTCAGGAATATTGTCTTGGCATGCTGTGATCCACCTAAGTGTCAGCAACTGCTTAGGGAAAAGAGACTTCCGAGGGAGGTGTGTGGTTTGGGTCGCCACAACGCCAAGGGAGCGAAATTCTGGCAGAATGCTGGTTGTGGAAAATGAGAAAGGCTGAAGACCACTGGTGGTATATGAGATTTCTAACGCATCCAAGCATTTCCAAAAAGGAGTAGTAGAGCCCCTGCTGCGGCCGTTGGAGTAACCCATGGTGGAGCCGTCCGCAATGCCCACGAACGGGAGTGACGGGAGGCGCTTCAACGGTGGCCTGTCGAAGTGCCCTTCCTGGCCCTCCAACGTGGGGGGAGGCTCAACCTGGTCCAGACCTCCCACGTCCCTTGTTTTATGGCCCACGTGCCTTTGGAGCTCATTGAAGTCGAACTCATACTACCGGTGGTGGATTTATCCCGTCACCAATGACAGATACCCAGATTCTATCCACCGACCACCCAAACTTTGGATGGGGCTTACTTTCTGAATTCTCAACCAAATTGAGCGACTCAAAGCTTGAAACCGCATGGAGAATTGCAGGGTGTCCAAATCCACAATCAGATCAGACATCCAACTACTCCCTAGTGGTCGTATCAAGAAAACAGAAAACGGCATCCATGGCAGGGACACTTTTTGACATGGTTCACTTCTTCCTTTTGGGCGAATCTGTGACTGAGCGTGAGCTTTCTCGTTGTTTTGCACTATGAGATCAGGAATCTAGAGAGATTTAGTTTTGCAAAGAGAATAATAGAATTTAGCATCAGTTTTTTAGCATGGACATGATCTGATGATTGATAGGGAAAGTAATGAGCTCTCTATTGCACCAAATTGTGTGCGATTCAGCCAGGCGTAGCACAAGTTATGCTTGCCAAAGTGCAGGTCTCACCCACCACAGAAACGCCTAACGCCTCCATGGTGCACACACGCCGTGGCGCCTTCCTTCATGTGCAAAGCGCCCTGCCGGAGGTGCAGATCCCTTTGCACGTAATGGAGGGATCCCCTGCACTGCTTTGACGCAATTCGGTCACTTCTTTGTTGAGTTAAATGATGGGGTTTGACAGGGTTTGAAACCTGTCCGTGGACCTGCAGTCAGAATTTTGACTGAGTTCCTGAGTAACAAACTGTATTATTTAGTCACAGACTCCGAGCCATGATTTTGGCCAAGTCTCCCGATAACAAATCGTACTATTGATGTCCAGCAAATTATCTACCGAAGCTTCGGTAGATAATTCGACTCGGCAGTCCTCGGCGACTCGGCAGTCCTCCGGGGATAATTTGCCAGATGTAATTTGTTTGTCACTCCGGCGGATTTTCTACCGAAAGTCGAATCGCACGTAACTCCCTGAGCTGCCATGCACATCCCAAATTTGGAAGCCCATATCTCCCTTCTTCCTTGTTCAATTTTTATGATTCAACTACTTTCGGATTCAGCAACTTGTCAACTCGCAGGTGCAATAATCCTTTTATTTCTGGAGAAAATCTCAAGCCACTAGATCCAGCTGCAATAAATTTCCTCTCCCTGGCCGCTTGTCGGCGTCTCACGACGCCGCACTTGGGCATGCGGAGGGGAAATGTTTCAACATTCTCCCCTTCTATGCCTGCTTCTACAGCTTGCTCTCACTCATCTTCCACTACGTCCTCCAACCCTTTGTAGTTAGTTATCCTGAGCCCGGCCACGCTCATCGCGTGTCGATCCGCGGATAACGCTTTGGTCAAGTAATCCGCATGCATGTTGTGTGTGTTGCAGTGCTATAGCACCACCTGCCCCTTTTCCACCATGTCCCATGCGTAATGATAGCGCACATTGATGTGCTTCGTCCTCCTGTGCTCCGGCGGGTTGTTGGTCAGCAAGATGGAGCCGGTGTTTCCTTCTTGTACCATCGTAAGCTCCTGCTATGGCACGCCCGGCTCCCCAAGCAACCTACGGAGCCACACCGCCTCCTTGACCGCCTTGGCCAGCGCGATGTACTTCGCTTCCACTCTGGAGGTGGCGACGCAGTCCTGCTTCTGCTGCACCACGAGACCACTGCACCCGGGAGGAAGAACACATAGCCAGATGTGGACTTCCGCTTGTCCACATCTCCATCATATTCCTCATCCGTATAGCAGACCAGATGTAAGGGATCCAAACGCCCCTTGTCGTCAATCCTCAGGCGCGCATGCCGTGCCGCCTGGAGGTACCGGAGGATGCGCTTGATTGCTTGTCACTGTAGTGGCCCTGGATCAGCCACAAACATGCTCACTTGGCCCACTGCTTAGGCCAGGTCCGGTCAAGTCACCACCATGGCATACGTGAGGCTGCCCACAGATGATTGGTAGGGCACCCCTACCATGACCTCCCGGTCTTCTTTTATCTTTGGCGACATTGCCACACTCATTTCACAGGTTCTGAAGACTGGACTGCCAACCGGTTTGCAGTCCTCCATGTCGTACTACTTCAGCACCTCGGCTACGTATTTAGCCTACCCCAGCTCAAGTGTGCGCGCCCTCTGGTTCCGCGTGATGTGTCTCATTCTCTGCCATTTGCGCAGCCTCTACTCCGAGAAGTTCCCAAAACTTCACAACAACGTCCGATTTTACAGTCCCGTGTGCTATGGAAGGCGTGAACGTCTTGGAGACGGTCAGAAATTTGGGCCAATAGCCCTTTGTCAGAATCTACGTGGTGGCACTTCCAACGTGTCTGGCCATCTGGTGTGAAGCACCCTAACAGAGGCGCAGATCCCTTTGTACATGATGGAGGGATACCCTGTACTGTTTTGACGTACCTTGGTCACTTCTGTGTTGAGTTTGATGATGGGATTTTACAGGGTTTGAAACCTGTCTGTGCTACTTGCAGTCAGAGTTTTGACCAAGTCTCTGAGTAACCAACTGTACTACTGAGTCGTGGACTCAAAACCAGGATTTTGGCAAAGTCCCTTAGTAAAAACTTGTACGACTGACGTCTGGGGGATTATCTACCGGATCGACTCGGCAGTCCTCTCGGGATAATTTGCCTGGTGTACTTCTGTTAGTCACTCCGACGGATTTTCTACTTGAAGTCAAATCGCTGCTAGCTCCCCAAACCGCAGTGCAGAGCCCAACTTTGGAAGCCCATAACTCCCTTTTTACTTGTTCGGTTCCAGTTATTCGACTTCCACCGAATTCAACGACTCGTCAAATTTCATGCACAATCATACATTTTGGGTTCTGAGCAATCCTTGAGCCATTAGATCCAGCTGCAAGGATTTTCCACTCCGTGGTAACTGTTGGAGCCTCCCGCTACCGCACTTGGGCATGCGGAGGGAAAATGTTTCAACCTTTGGATCCATTCTACTGCTGCTAGTGCTGTTGTTTCCCCTGTAGCCAGGGGAGGAGGTATTGTGAGAGGTGCCACTGCTTTGTGAGGCAAAGGTAACCATATTTGCTTCACCGCTACTGTAATAGATGACTTCATTCTGCACATACACCGAGATGGTGGTGTAGGAAACTCACTCTTATGTCCAACCTCCAATCACTGTGACCATAGGACCCCAGCTCTCTGACAGCATCATCAGAAATATCATGGCCTGCATATCGGTTTCCTGGTCCTACCCAATGTCGGTGGCTTGTTGCAACAGCATCTCAAACTTCTACACGAAGGCTGATACATCCTCCTCTTCATCGAGCCTCATGCTGATGAGATTCTATAGAATAAAGAGATGGTTGGCAAGTGGCGAGGACTAGAATACCTTGCCTAGATTTGTGTACGCTGCGGTTGCTACTATGAATCCGCTGATGTGTGAAAGGATTGGGGGTTTTACAAAGGACACAAGAATGGTTAGAGCCTTCTTGTTGAGCTTGACCCATGTTACAAGGTCGTCACCCTCCTTTGTTGGTGCTAGGATGGTTCTATTGAAGTCTCCTAGCAAGTCTTTATCATCCATGATGATTTCAAACTACCACTTCGAGAGAGCAAACTCCTCTCCATTAAACTTGAGGGTGGGAGAATGGTTCCCTGGTTCCCCTGTCCCTGCCATCTCTACAGCTTCAATTGCCACAGCTCATGCACCTGTTGTTGATTTTGATGCACCTGTGTTTGAGGCTGCTGTAGACTGTTGGTCAACAGAGGTAACTGTTTCCCCTGTTCACGTTGGCCGTTGCGAGCAGATGTAGGCTGATGTAGGCTTATGGAGGTTGACGTAGGCTGATGTAGGCGTATTTAGGCTGATTTCAGCTCTCAAGACGGAAAGGTGCAGATTTTTTGGATTCCCCTCCTATTGATGTTGACCTGTAAATCAAGAAGTTGGGTGAGAGTGAAGCTGATATCACCATTTGTGACTTAGCAGTTATGTACGTGAAACTTCTCTAACCAGAGGTGTGGTTCCATAACCCATTGCGAGCTATTGAACTAACCACCTCTGGAAAAGAAGCCGCAAAACCGAAAATCTTACAAAGGTCTTTACACCTTCTTCCTTTACAGACTAGACTTATGCACACCAAACTTAATGAGGCATGTACTTCACCTTGACAACTACTAACGCCTTAGCATTACATCTCAAGAAGAGCTCAAGTGGTCAACATGCAAGAGAGTATCAAGCAAGGGTTAATTGATTGGCATACAAGACAAATCATTAAATAGATGTCTTTCGAGTCCTGGATATCAAGAGCACATTCATGGGCAATGGTTTCACCCAGCCACATCACCAATATACTTGCAATGTAGGCTTGACAGAGAAGCATCCTAGTCCCAAGGTAGCAGACCAACCATGCAGCTTCTAAGAAGCCACATACATTTTTTTCTTGGAAGCTTCCTTCACAACCAAGATGTGCACGAGGCCAGAATCGAGCTCATGTCTTCTCACTTGACCAAATCAACAAAATTATCAAGTTAATCATTCACCCACATGGTGTACTCACAGGTCATGTCTCATAAAAAAGAAAGACCATAGTTGAGACCCTACATTGGATCCAGGGATCATGCCTCCACAAGGGGCAAAGTATTCCCGATTGTCCTAAAGCAGTGAACAAGGGGAGGACATATTCAACACGGCTAACATCCCAAAATCACCAAGCCTAAGACATGGAAGAGACACCAAGGAAGGTGCACAGGTGAGCACAGGGGCTGAGCTTACCATTGTGAAGGTCCCCGAGAAGCCAGATAGCAAAGTAACCCCGAACATGAGTGAGGCGTAAGTCCATCCGACAATCAGACTAATGTTTGAATAGGAAGACATGGCAGGGAAGAGTACCGTGAAGGTCACGGTTCCATACCTACATCATGTTGGACACTGATTCAAAAGAAAAGAGGAGATGCAGGTCAGGCTCAGCAAGAAGTGTAAAAACACCGTTAGCAAAACTGTTGTTCCAACGCTCAAAGACAACATTTTTGTCTAGGTGTGTAGGGAACAGAGGGCTCCATGTACACCCTGTGAGAGAACAAGAAACGTGCAGCGGTCCCATGAACTCACCACCGCGATCAGATTGAAACGTGTAAAGGCGACGAATAGAGGAAAGCTTAGCTTGCAATAGTCATGGCTCAAGAACAGAGCAAGCATCACTCTTCTGCAAAAGCACAAATACCCAACAAACACAAGAGTATTCATCACTAAGAAAGAGCATAACGTCCAGCATCGTCCAGGGAGTCATGACTAGGATAAACTAAACCACATCGGCCATGAGCGTATGTAGGTGCATGTTCCCCTATCATATGATAGGGGAACATGTTTTGCTAAGAATGAACCAAGAAATTTATACAGATAATAGGAGACAACAACTCACAAACAAGAGAGATTCATTGTCACATCAATCAGGGATTTCACGAGTGCACGGCAGACCAACAGCATGCACAGCCGCCTTGAACATGCTACTGCTCAGAGCGTTGGTAAGAGAGCCCGTTTATTGTTGACGAGTATCAACCCAGACAACATGAACTTCTCCGAGAGCAATGCGCTCATGCACAAAGTGATTCTCAACTTTGATTTGTTTCGTGCAAGATTGGTGCATGTCGCCATGCTCAACGGTTGTTTTTGTGCTCAGTTGCTACAACAAGAAGAGTGATCTAGCGGATGGAGACACGTATCTACTGTAGAAAACGGCAAGCCAACCTCTCTCACATACCCTTGCGTCGAGTGCCATGTACTCAACCTCACTCAAACTACGAGAAACACATCCCTGTCTTCCACTGTTTAAAGAGATAGCACTCCCAGAAACAAGAAAGATGTATCTTTTGCTATATTGTGCATCTGTGACATGTGCCCATTCAATTTCAGTGTATTTTTCAATGACCACAGAAGGTTGTTTTGAATATCACAGTCCCACACGAACTATAGAGAGCACGTAACAGAAAAAAAATAGGGCAGCCACATAGTGCCTCCGACGAGGCCGCTGGGAGAATTGAGCCAAGAAGTTGACACAGAAGGCCACATCTCCTTGAGTGGCGGTAGCAAGGTACATGAGAGACCCGATCATGCAGAGGTAATCACTGACGTCAAGTGTCTCCCACAGTTGTGATGGGTCAGGAGACTTCAGCAGGTATTGCATTGTTGGGGTCATTGGAGTGGACGCGGTGGGGGTATCGACCAGCTAGGACGTGAAGCGCTCTTTAAGACTGTGAACATAAGCAGCCTGATGCACATGTAGAGCGCGAAGCTCAAGATCGTGTTCCAGCTCCGTGCCAAGAAACACTCGAGCTCAGCCCAAGTCCTTCATCTTGTATGTGGACTACAGAAGGGACTTGTCCTCCAGGACGGCATCGAGACTGGGAGATGCAATGGTTAGGTCATTGACATAGACAAGGATGGACATAAAGGGCTTAGACAAAGTGCTTGGAAAGACCGTTGGGTCAATAGTGTTGCGGCAATAGCCAAATCTCACAAGTGGGGTAGATCTCCATGTTCTAGAAGCACCAGGACTGATTGAGCGCAGATAGAGCCGTTCGTAGTTGTCTGTAGTTCAAATCAATGGCTGTATCATGAAGATCTCCATCGTGACGTCCATGCAAGAGTGCATTGTTGACTTCCATTTTCTCCACTTCCCGTGCAATAGTGTACTATAAGACTGGTATGGACGTCTTGTCGAAGTTGATCCCACAAATCTAAGAGAATCATTTTGGTCAGGCGAGTCTTCTATCGGTCAACCTTGCCATCAGGCTTCAGCTTGAGAAAAAGGATCCAGCAAGCCAGGACGGCTTTGTGGCCTGTTGGAAGGTCCACAACTTCAACAACATAGTGCTCCTTGAGACCATGACATCATCAAGCTTGTAATCCTTTAGAGAAGTTAATACCTCCTGCATAGCCTTTCCCCAGAGATCAGCATGAGCTACAACTTGAGCCTGTCAAATTGTGGTAGGCTCTGGTGCGAGTGTGGAAAGTCTGCTCACTGCACAGCATATAGCGACATAGCTTGCAACAGAGGCGTCAAGAAAGCTACGAAACTCATATACAACTCTCTCTGCTAAGGTGGGATGGACATCACTAACAACAAGGCAAAGTGCACCAAGAACAGTGGGTCTGGCAGAGAATTGATCAGTGGAGGAGGATGCACTGGAGCGTGTGCGACGTTGAGAGGGCTGGGAGACCGACTACCAAGAGACAGAGAGAGAGAGAGAACGAAGTCTCACTCCACACACTTATAACTCTGGGCCGACAGCATGGGCCTATGAATCAAGTCGTGACAATGGAACATCGGCAGGCTCCGCAGTCTGTGACAGGAGGGTGGGAGGTGAGTCAGGAGGAGAATGTGCTGGGACACTGATAGTGGTAGGTACATGTGCTAACTCTAGAGACATCGGTGTAGAGGACACACAGACAGGCGATGACTCAGGAAAGGAGTCATGGGGATGCTGGACAGGGAAGATAAAGGAGGAGACTCACTGTCAGTGGAAGTGATCGGTGATGACGCTGTAGAGGATAGAGGACCAGCAGAAGGGATTGTGCCGGAGGGTGAAAGCGATGACCTTCTGAGACCGGAGGAAGAGATAGACCCATTTTCGTCCCAAGTTGACAAAGCAAAGAGAGAGAGGAGGAAAGAGGCACACAAGAAAAGTCATGCGGGAAGACATCCTCAAAGAACAATGCGCCACTTAACTCAATGACATGAGACAAATCAGCGTCCCAGAACTGCCAGGCCTTAAACATGATGGAAACACCAAGGAAGGTGCACAAAAAAGCATGTGGGCTCAGTTTGCTATCGCGAAGGTCCTTGATGAGCCAGACGATAGCGACACAGCCCTAGTTCCTGGCAAGATGCAAGTCTGCCCGGCGACCAAACCAGCATTAAAAAGGGGCAACATGACGGGGAAGGAGACCATGAGGGACATGGTTCCAGATCCATGTCATGTAAGACATGGCCTCAAAGGAAAGAGAGGAGGCAGGTCTGACACAGTGAGGAGGGTGCAGACACCATCATCAAGAGTGCGGTTCCAATGCTCAGAGATATCATTTCTTGAGGTTTGTAGGGAGTGGTGGACTCCATACACACCCCACGCGAAGAAAGAAATCAAGCAATGAGTCCCATGAACTCTTCGTCGCAATCATAACAAAAAATGTACAGACGACGACTACATGCCAGTTCAACCTGAAGTAGCCATGACTAAAGGATCACGCAGACATCACTTCTCTGCCTAAGGGCAAATACCGAGCGCATGTGTGAGAAATCATGGGTGAGGCAAAGGACATAACGTCCAACACCACCCAAGGTGTCATGGGCGGAGAGACCCATGACATCAGCATAAAAATGATGAAGGGGATGGCCCATAAAAGGGTCATTTTAGGAAAAAGGATACCGATGCATTTTGTCTTGAGCGCAATCAAGGTAGTTAGTAGCACAAGGAGCGGGGAAGGTGGTGGCATCAAGATAATGTGTGGGCTGATGGCAGAGAAAGCTGTTAATTTTAGTAGTATGGATATGGCACAGGCGGTAATGTAGCAACAAGCAACATAGGAAAGAGAAGCCTTGAATAGGAGGGTGCTAACGAGGGAGCATGAAAGAAACGATCACATCGTGTGCCACGAAGAAAGATGTGGCCAGTGGTGCGGTGTGACATAGAGATAATGTCGTGGCTGGAGGAGAAGTCCATGCCCTAGTCTTTGAGAGTTGTTATAGAGGGCAGCCTCAGCTCAAGGGAGGGGAAGTACATCACATCTGGCGGAAACAGCTCCTCCCTAGGTTCAACATAATGGACAATGAGCATGATTTGGTCGGAGCCAGTGCGCACGAAGCGGAATGAGCCAACAGGACCCAAGGAGACGAACAACGCACGAGAGGACGTCATGTGATGGTTCGGTCTTGAGTGGAAAATCCAGAGGCCACCTGACACGCGCATAGACATAGGATCACGGCTGACAGTACTGGTGGTGGAGCGTGGCGGGAGCTGCTGACAACAAGCGGCAAGGCAACAAGGCGAAGGAGTAGATGGCCAGTTCTCAATCCACAAAACTTCTACAGGATGAAACCCCTTGATGCTACCAGAGGCAGAGCTTCAGAAAGCTTCGTCAAACTTACATGCAAGTGACCTCAGTCATGTATGTACACTTTCATCTCCATGATCACAAATGTAAAGCTGATGGAAGAGATGAGAGAGTGTAGCATCCAACTGGCGTTTATCCTCAGGCGATACAGGAGAGATGACGAGGCCCAATGACTAGCGCCACTATGAGCTGTCCAATAAAAACCCATGTCGGTGGAGTGTAGGGTGGCAAAGGGGGGTTGTAGAAGGCCAGCCTCTCAAATGCCAGAGGCCACATCCACGGATAGGGAGCGAGAAAGTGGCCGAGTGGTGCTATAAGTTGCTGCATCGATGGAGGCGGGAAAACTGCGGCTGGAGGAGGATGTGGAGGCAGAGGCACGGGACGCGACACCGTCCCCACTGGAGGAACGCATGCAGTGTGTCCGCCTGGAAGACGCCAGACAATCATAATTAGGGGTTACGGGGCATTTTGGGGAAGAGTGCCCAGTAGCACCATAGTTCTAGCACGTCACTGTGTTAGGCAAGGAGGCAGAAGAGGATGAGGTGTTGGAGCTCTTCCATCTCCTGCGGACGCCTTGCCAGCATTGAACCCACCATCACACTGGACGCCTTTGCCCCTCACTTGACCTTTGCTCCCCCTCCTTGCGCAAATTGGGAAGAGGCCGACGTGGAGGAAAAGGAGGCAGAGGAGGGGGAGATATGCAAGGCGGAGGCTGCAGCAAAGGTGGACGGAAGACATGTGGTAGCTGCAGCTACAATGGTACTGTTTATATGTTTTTTCTGCAGCCAACTACACCAGTTGGTGAGACGTTATCCTGTAAACTTCCGAAGCACACCGGTGCTTGGTGGGAAATCAGCTGGAACAGGCTCGGCAACTACAAGTTTGAGCTCAAAGGCCTTGACCTCCAGGAAGATGTCGCGGAGCTCGGAGATGAGGGCATTAAAGATGGAGAGGGCGGTCGCCCAGGTGCCGCCTTGTCTAGGTCACACAACACTTTGAGACTCCGTAACCAGAAGGCATCGGGAGTCTCTTGGGCACTGATAGACCACGTGTTGAACTGGACTGTGAGGACCTTTTGTGCTACATGGCCCGTCACGGTGGTGCAAAGCTTGATAAGTACATAGGCACTGATTGGGAGTGCAACGTGTAGTGTCAGTATTATAGGACCCAATCTGGTAAATGAGATCATCTAGCCCTGCACGAATTAGTGCACAAACAGGGGGGGCGGACTCTGAATCGACCGGGACAAAAGGAGGATTGAAAGAGGTGTTAGGCTAATGGTAGTACTCCCTAATTTGATCCCCCTGCACCCATGCACTAAAGCGTACTTCCCAAGACGAGAAGGAGATGTTAGATGTAGAGTGGGATGGAAACGTGTCAAATTCACGCTGACGTTGCAAAGGCAATATAAGAGCTTTGGCTGCTGCTGTCCCGGATCCGGCTGCTGTTGCAATGGGATCAGATTCCTCATAGCCAGAGGCAGTGGAAGCAGAAGCATGAGTGGTGGCAAAGGCGGCAGCAATGTTTCCATTAGTGGATACAGCATGGAGAAAGCGCAGTGTATGCTGCAGGCAGTTTAGGACAAGATCAGCAATCTTGTCAACAAATGTGTCTTGATCATCAAGTTCATGACACAATCGCTCTTCGGCTACACGCTGGGCATTGAATGCTTCTTCGAGTACAGCACGCTCACGCATCAACTCCGCTTCCAGTGCAACATATTGTTCCTCGTCAACTGGCATAATGAAAGTGACATGACTCTGCCAAACACACTTGGCAGAGTTTCCCTCGCCCCAGTGGGCGTGGGAATGATGGTAACGACGACTGGATCAGCTCAAGCTTGTGGTGCAAGGAAACGGACCTGGACGCACAAAATTGCCCAGGAAGAGATTGGGAGAGGGCAAGGAGCAAGGAGGCACGCTCACCAGGCCTAGTGACGAGAGAAGAGAGGAGGAAGAGCAGCTGTGCCGTATGCTACATTGACGGCAGGTCACAGAGACAAAAAGGCACACCGCATCTACAAGGACAGCAGCTGATTAGTGGACATTACTATTGCTATGGAGTTGAGGACAAGGACGTGATGGCTGATCATCGATGCTGATGGAGTAGACAAAGCCTGTGACGTGGATGTATGGATGGAGATCACTGCACAGGAGAGAGCAGTGACTGCTGCTCCTGCTGCTACTACTGCATTTGCTACAACAGCAACCTGGGTAACTATGTTGACGGCAGCTGCAACAAAAGGGGGTCTTGATCAACTATGGTTGTCTTGTATGTTCCAATGGCAGTGCTAGTTGGTGCACGAGCATCACGAGAAGCTGCAACAAACTTTGAGGCAACGGCAGCATTGGAGACCAGCGTTGCCTTCAAGACAAAGAGGATGTCAGAGGGCGGCAATGAAGCAGACTCACAGCAAGACATAGCTAACGAGGCAGAACGATGGCGCGAGTGAGACCTGGGCGCTGCTGTGGGAGCTGCTCGTGTTTGTCAAACCTAGACTGGACGCTGAGCCTGGTGACGCATCATATGGACAACCCGTGAGCTTACAGGCGATTGATGAGGTTGTGAATCCCGTGGAGGTCCCGTGACTGGTAAGTCTTCGGATGATGACGGCAGTGAGTTGTGTACTCTGCTACGTCTTAGCGTTCGTAGTCCTCTGTCGGGCCGTAATCCTTGCTGGCAGCCGGGGTCACGGCGTCGGACACCTTACCACTGCTCCTGCTCTGCTTTGGCCTCATAGTACGTGACCTTGTCCTCAATGCGGGCACTCACGCCCGGCTGTCAGTGATGTAGGGATGGGCTCGGACTCCGGTGGAGAAGCCAGGGTGAGCGGTGCCCAGCTGCCATGTTGGGCAGCTGCTCATCAGCTGTGAAGGAGGAGCTTCTGCGGCTGTAGCAGCAACGAGGAGTGCAAATGAACCTCGATATGGTAGGAGGCAGCTGCAGCCACAAGGCGGTGGCGACTGTCACAGCTCTCATGCGGGTGCAGACCCGCTGTGCGCTACTGTTGTGATCTATGCCGCTGTCAATGAAGCTGCCTCTGCCAACAAGGAAGCTTCGGATGACACTGCGGTACTGAGGAGTTGTGGGCTGCAGCCACGAGGAGTGCAGATGCACCTCAAAATTTCCGGTGGCAGCTGCAGCCACGAGGCGACAGAGACTGTCAAGGAAATTGTGTGGGTACATGCACATTATGCGCTAAAAGCACTCCTGTTGCTGCGGACTGTGCTACTTCCAGTGGCGTTGCTACTACCAATGAAGTAGCCTCGGCCGAGGCTAGGATGCAAGCGAGCTGTGAGCTACAACTGTGCAGCTGTCGCGGCTACACAGGGTGCAGGTGCACCTCAAAATGGCGGGCGGCAGCTGCAGCCACAAGGTGGTTGCGACTGTCACAACAGTTATACGGGTGTAGACTCGCCGTGTGCTGCTGCTACGGTCTGTGCCGCTGCCAATGGGGAAGCTTCGGCCGAGGCCGAGGTGCGGACAAGCTGCAGGCCGCAGTTGCGACACTATTGCATCTACGAGGGGTGCAGATGCACCTCGAAATGAAGGGTAGCAGCGTGGCAGCGACTGCCACAGAAATCGTGCACGTGTAGATGTGCTTGCAATGTTGTAGCGGCTGCTAGGGGTGCAGATGCACCGCGCACCAACGAGCTGCAGCTGCTACCACGAGGAGGTTGCGGCTGTCAAAAGACTCGTGCAGGTGCAGACCCGCTGTGCGCTTAGAGCGTTGCTGCTGCTGCAGTCGCCGTAGTTGCTGCAACCAAGATGAGGGTGCAGCAGCTTGAACAGTTAGAGACAGTGGCGGCTGCAGCCTGTGCTAGGATCGAGGGAGGGGAAGAGAGTTCTCTTGTTGCGAGGAAGGTTCGGCTTCCTGCTCTGATACCAGTAGGCAGTAGAGGCATGCTAGCCTAGCAGGTGTAGCCAAGCATGAGATCATAAGTCCACACACGTTGCCATGGAATGGAGCAACCTTGCCTAAGAAACGACAAGCAAGGAAAACTGAACAAATGAACAGGTAACAGGATAGTGAGGTTCTAGTAGCCAGTTGACCGGTGATCGCGGGATCCACGTGGGGACCGGAAGCCACCCCGGGATCGAACCGAACGGGTGGCGAACATGCCACAGGTGGTTTCTCACACACCAGAGAGACCATCACCAAAAAACAATCCCGTCCCAGCATACATGGCTAAGACACAATCAATTACATCCGTTGCGAGCATATGGGGGTGCATGCTCCCGAATCATATGTTGCTCCATGTTTTCCTAAGAATCAACCACCCAAGTTATAAAGATAACTGCAACGATGCTCTCAAACACATCGTGATTGTATATTGCAGACATCACTCTTGCACTCAAGGGATGCCCGTGGTGCATGATCCATTGGATGTACGCCGATGCAGAATCCGAGAGCTTCATTCTATAGTAGCCACCTACAGCGATGGTGAGTGCATGCGTGCGTGCGTGCGTGCGTGCGTGCATGCGTGCGTGCGTGCATGCGTGCGTGCGTGCGTGCGTGCGTGCGTGCGTGCGTGCGTGCTTGCGAGCGTGCGTGCGTGCGTGCGTGCGTGCATGCGTGCGTGCGTGCGTGCATGCGTGCCTGCGTGCGTGCATGCGTGCATGCGTGCGTGCGTGCGTGCATGCGTGCCTGCGTGCGTGCATGCGTGCATGCGTGCGTGCGTGCGTGCATGCGTGCCTGCGTGCGTGCATGCGTGCATGCGTGCGTGCGTGCGTGCATGCGTGCCTGCGTGCGTGCATGCGTGCATGCGTGCGTGCGTGCGTGCATGCGTGCCTGCGTGCGTGCATGCGTGCATGCGTGCGTGCGTGCGTGCATGCGTGCCTGCGTGCGTGCATGCGTGCATGCGTGCGTGCGTGCGTGCATGCGTGCCTGCGTGCGTGCATGCGTGCATGCGTGCGTGCGTGCGTGCATGCGTGCCTGCGTGCGTGCATGCGTGCATGCGTGCGTGCGTGCGTGCATGCGTGCCTGCGTGCGTGCATGCGTGCATGCGTGCGTGCGTGCGTGCATGCGTGCCTGCGTGCGTGCATGCGTGCATGCGTGCGTGCGTGCGTGCATGCGTGCCTGCGTGCGTGCATGCGTGCATGCGTGCGTGCGTGCGTGCATGCGTGCCTGCGTGCGTGCATGCGTGCATGCGTGCGTGCGTGCGTGCATGCGTGCCTGCGTGCGTGCATGCGTGCATGCGTGCGTGCGTGCGTGCATGCGTGCCTGCGTGCGTGCATGCGTGCATGCGTGCGTGCGTGCGTGCATGCGTGCCTGCGTGCGTGCATGCGTGCATGCGTGCGTGCGTGCGTGCATGCGTGCCTGCGTGCGTGCATGCGTGCATGCGTGCGTGCGTGCGTGCTTGCGAGCGTGCGTGCGCGCGCGCGCGCGCGCGTGTGTGTGTGTGTGTGTGTGTGTGGACAGAGTCAAGAGGTCACTTGCATGTCTTCCACTCCATCCACAACACAAGCATTCGCTCCTCAAACGCCTCGACACTTGTTCTCTCGCGCAACTTTCTAAGTGAGCTTTGCAACATCCATGGTGTTGTGCTTCATGCCGTTCCTGTACAGTTTACTGTGACCACTCGGCCGTGTCCATACTCGTGCAGATCCCTGAGGCAGGCGGCCCTGGTGACACCGGCGCGACGACAGGCGGCGGACTACCCGTCTGGAGCTGACCGACCACTGTTCCAGAGCCCCAGATGTCACCGGGACTCCTTGCTGTGCCTTCTACGTCTTGCAGGCGCCTTTCGGCGGACTGGGCATGAGGCCCATTTGCATGTTTTTGCATTATATACTCGCTGTCAGTCGATGGATGCATGCATGTGACCAGTCGTTGCGTGCGTCTTTTGATTCTGCACGTCTAGGTTCAGACGGCGTAGGATTCTGACATGTGTGCGCAAAGTTACGGCCAAAACAGTGGTTTTGGGCCGGTTTTAGGACAGCTCTTGGACTGCCGCGTGCGACACCCGCCGTGCGCCGCGGCAGGTATTTATGCCCTGGACCTGTCAGTTGTCATTTCTCTCTGCATTTACTAAGCTATTGAAGCTTATGAGACTTCGCGCGTCTCCCTAGCCTGATCCTTGCTATTTCTTGCACCTGCCTGCTTGCTAGTGCGTCAGCTAACTGGACAGTGTTGTCACGTCAGCAGCAGCAAGGCTAGGAAGCTTCCTAGTAGTTTCTCATGGTATCAGAGCGGTGAGACAGATCTCACCGAGCTGCGCAGCAGAGACGCAGCAGAGCAGCAGCAGTGAGAGTCACCACTACAGCAGATCTTCTGGGACCCGTTGGAGACGGTCGACCGCCGTCAACGTGAGATCGCAGCTGCAGAGACAGCAGCAGCGACGCGTACCACCACGCAGAGGGGCGTGGCGGTGGCGGTGCCAGCAGCCCTTCTCCCACCGCCGCCGCAGCTGAGTAGCAGCAGCAGCGCAGCAGCCACAGCCGCAGCAGCAGCGTGACAGCAGCCGCGGCAGCAGCAGCGCAGCAGCAGCGGCGGCAGCAGCAGCGCAGTAGCCGCAGCAGCGGCGGCGGCAACAGCAGCCGCAGCGGCGGCAGGAGCACCAGCAGCTGCAGCGCAGATGCAGCAGCAGAAGCAGCAGCGGCAGCGGCGGCAGCAGCGGCAACAGCAGCAGCGTAGCAGCGCAGCAGCAGCGGCAGCGTGGCAGTGCGGCAGCGCAGCAGCAGCAGCGGGCGGCGGCGGCAGCGAGCTGCTGCTGCAGTGCGCAACAGCAGCAGCGGCAGCGTGCAGCTGCTGCTGCCACCGCCGCGCACGCAGCCACGCAGCTGCTGCTGCAGCTGCCTGCGCAGCTGCAGCAGCAGCTAGGCGGAAGCTGCTGCGCAGCTTCCGCGCAGCCTCCGCGCAGCCGCCATTGGGCGGCTGCACACTCGCGCAGGACCGCGAGCGGAACAAAAAAAAAACGTCAGCGTCGACGCTGACGTCAGCATTCTGCTTGCTGACGTCATCAGGTCGTGCTGACATCAGCAACCACCTGCTGACGTCAGCACCATACTTAGGCAAATTTTTGGCCGGATAGTCAAAAATTGCCAGCGTCTCAAATCCTCGAGAAACGCTGACGGTTTCGAAATCCGACAAACCTGACCTGTCTGTCCATACTGAGAGGCGACATGGACTCGGACAAGGGGAAGGCGACTGGTGATCCCTCCTCCTCCTCCTCTGGCGTCCTGAGTCCACGCTCGCAGGCCATTGAGGACCTGCGTAGCAAGCAGGTTGAGATGCGTCGCCTCCAGCGGGAGCAGACTGAGGCCATCCGCACGCTGACTGAGCTTCTCCGTGGCCAGTCCACAGCTCCACGGCGGGGTTCCGAGGGAGCTGCCGGCGTCGCGCTCTCTGCACAACACTCGGCTCAGGGACCTGGTACAGGTGCTCGGCCTGACCCACCACCTTCAGACCTCCTGGATGATGAGCCACTCATGCCAGGCATGACAGACGACTCCCCGGATCATGACATCCGGGCCCTTCAGGAGCGCCTCCGTCAGCTGCAGACGGGCACCAGATCTCCTGTGGTGCCTACGGTGCGACCGTCACCTGACTATCCCGGTGACTATCCCCTTCCAGGTTTCTTTCCTGTCTCTCGCCCTCCTCAGCCTGCGGCTGCTCTTCCCACGGAGCGGCAGCCAAAGGACATTGAGGCACCACCCCCACGGTACATCAGCGAGGATGGGTTTGACTACTGGGAGATCCTGTTTCAGGTGTGGGCCACCTCCGAGGGAGTTTGGCCTTACTACCACAGCCCATACCAGACTACAGACCCAGCACAGGTGTCAACAGCTGCTCGGGCCATGCGAGGACTTCTCTACGCTATGCCACGCGAGACTGTCGTCGACTTCCGCCCCTTCCTTGGCGAGCCTCGCACAGGCACCAGAGCTGATCCTCGTGGAGGCTGGGATCTGGCGCTGTCCCTACTGGCCGCAGAGACGCACGCCACGCGTGCGTCCCACATCCGCGCTTTCCATTCGCTTCGTCAGGGACCAGCGGAGCCTGCGGAGGATTGCTGGCGACGCGCCATGCGTATTTACACGCGCCTGGGTACCTCAGGGGGCACACAGCTGTGGGCACTCCGGGCGATCATGCTCGGAGTTCGCCTGGAGTACACCGACATCTTCGACCGGTACAGCGACGCCGTTCTCGAGCCCTTCTGTGCCTCCATGCAGCTGCTCCCTTGGGCGCATCAGCTTTTCCTCCAGGTGACGTCGACCCGCGAGGCCGCAGTAGCACATCAGGAGACGTCCCTCGCTGCAGCAGTCCTCGCCTCACCACCATCTTCCATCCTGCAGTCACCCTCATCCACCTCCATCACGACCTCATCTTCCTCTTCTTCCTCGACCCCGTCTACACCCACGCAGACGCAGGGCGTCGCAGCAGCCGCCCAGGGGAAGAAGAAGAACAGGAAACGCGGATCGGGCCAGCAGCAGTCGTCATCCAGTGGTAGCAGTGGGCGTTCCGTCCACTGCTACAACTGTGGAGGTGCCCATCGCTACACTGAGTGCCAGCAGCCGCTTGACTGGGGGCGCATCACCCGTGGACTTCAGGCGGCCCATGTTGCTCGTACCGCGCCCGGCACGTCGCCCGCACATCCCTCGGGACGCGCGGCGACTACGACTGCAGCTGTTCCTGCGTCCTCGCCAGCGAGCAGCAGTGATCCAGACCCACGTGACCGCACCATCGCCGAGCTACGTCATCTTCTGGCGCTTCGCTTACAGGGAGGTGCGAGTGTGTTGTCATCGTCAAGTGCGTCACAGACTGCTTGTTCGTCCGCCTTCGTGACTCATGATGATACGTGTGGGGGAGCACAGTCCGCATGTGATGAGGATGGGCCTGACTGCACAGACTGGATCAATGAGGCTCACCTTCGTGATGTACGTCGTTCTGTCCCACTGACGGCTCAACTTCCCTCTGATGCCGAGTGTTCCATTACTCGTTGTACAGTGACGTCCACCGGTCGTGACCCCAGTGGCACTTGGATCATCGATTCCGGTGCCACTCACCACATGACGTGTCGTCGCAGTGACTTTGTGGTCCTTGGTCCCGTCACGACTGTTCGTTCTGTTCGCACAGGCTCTGGTCAGTCCTTACCAGTCCACGGTGTTGGGGTTGTGTGCTTCGATGGTCCGTCTGGCCCCTTGTATCTTTCTGACGTGTTATTTGTACCTGATCTTGAGCTCAGCCTGCTGTCTGTGCGTGCCTGCACTCTGATGGGTCTCTCTGTTGAGCACAC
>SZWC01003826.1:130056-151677 GCA_023375785.1 Penium margaritaceum
CCCCCCCACCCCCTGCATCTGAGACCCGGAACCAGGCCGCTAAACAAAGCTGCGGAATGCGCTAGAGAGGGAGAGGGGGAGAGGGAAAGAGAGAGAGAGAGAGAGAGAGAGAGAGAGAGAGAGAGAGAGAGAGAGAGAGAGAGAGCACCTGGATGAGCAAGCAAGCGAACAAGCAGCACAGCTCACCTGAAGCAGCAGGCAAGTAAGCTCCACGGCCATCCACAGCGGCAAAGTCAGCGGGTTCAGCTGGTTGGCCCGACTCTGCCACGTGGCAGCCTCTGACGCTTGCCACCTGTCGCCAGCGAGGAGGGAGATCTGGCGTCGACGATGAGTTGAGGCAGAGAGTGAGGACGCCGCGTCAGCAGTGCCAGCATTGGTATGCGCGTCATGGTGGTGGCGGTGGCCGCCATGGTGGTGGTGATGGTGGCGATGGTGGTGGCCGAGCTGCTGTCTGGAAAGTGGGGGGTCTTGGGAGGAGGAGGAGGAGGAGGAGGAGGAGGAGGAAGAAGAGGGTGTGACTAAGACGTCTATGACGTGCGCATGTGGCGAACCATGGTGGTGGTGGTGATGGTGATGGTGATTATTCGGAGGCGGAGGGTGTGGGTGATGGGGGTGGTGGTGGTGGTGGTTATGGTGGTGGTGATGGTGGCCGTGTGTGCTGCTGCTCCCGCCGCCGCTGCCACTGGTGCTGCAGCTGCTGCCACCGACGCTGCCAGTGCTGCTGCTGCTGCTGCTGCTGCTGCTGCTGCTGCCGCCGCCGCCCCCGCCCTCCTGCAGAACTGCGCTCCCCTCCACTGGTTGAAGGAGCTGCTGGCCGTGGTGGTGGCGGTGGCTGTGCCCTGAGCTGCTGCTGCTGCTGCCGCCACCACCGCTGTCACGGTCGGGGTGATGATGGGCGGAGTGCAGGTGGTGGTGGTGATGGTGATGGTGGTGGTGGAGATGAACGTGGTGGTGCCGGGTGGGCAGCACCACAGCGCCGCCGACCTGCCGCGGGACCACGTCTAGAGAGGCCTCCGGAGAATCTGCCGCAGGTCCCAGCTCGACTCCCCGGGCACTCCGTTGGGCCGTCGAGTCTCCTCTCCTGCAGCAACGTGTGGCAACGTCGTTGATTTTCACAGCGCCACCATTTCCGAGAGAACTGGTTTCGGCTCCCAGCGCAAGCAGACGCTCGTCCGGAGCGGCACCCTGGGATGGCTCCACTTGTCCGTCGGCTGCGATAGGGGTATGGGAGCCGCGGCTGCCATGCGTCAGATGAGGTGGCACCTGCTGACGTGGCTCCTCCTGCTGCTGTGTTTGAGACGACATGGGTAGAGTGCTCGTCGGCATTTCGTCGCTGCAGCGGCAACGGGAGGGCAAGAGCGATGAAGTAGGCGGATGCTGCGGCGCTGAAGCAAAGAAGCTGTTTGGCCGATGCCGATGGTGGAGCTGCCAATGCTTTTGCTGATGGTGCTAACCATGGGCTACTGCTGCTGCTGCGACCTTTGGTGCTGCTCCTGTTTTCTCACTGCGGTTGCTGCTGCTGCTGCTGCCGCTGCTGCTACTGCTGTTGCTACTGCTGCTGCTGCTGCTGCTGCTGCTGCTGCTGCTGCTGCTGCTGCTGCTGCTGCTGCTGCTGCTGCTGCTGCTGCTGCTGCTGTTACTGCCTCCGCCGCAGCTGCTGCTGCTGCTGCTGCCGCGGCCGCCGCCGCCGCTGCTGCTGCTGTTGCGATTGCTGCTGCTGCTGAGTCTGCTGCTTACGCTGCTGCTGCCGCTGCCATAGTGGTAGGACGATGGCCCACAGCATGGGCCCACAGTGTCAACGCGCTCTTCCGTTGTCACTGTTGCCGCCACTAACGCAAGCAAGGGAGTTACAGCCGACGCTACTCGCGCCGAGTAGCTGCCCTACCCGGAAATTTGGAGGAATGGGATCGACAGCTCAGATACCATACAAACTTGAAGTATGACTCCCATCCACTTATGCTCCGCACAAGAACTAGGTCATCCAAACCAGGCACCGGATCACGATCATCCAGCTCCCCATCCACCTAGTGGGTGGGGGGCTGGATCCTCCCAATGCTCTTTCCCATGCCACGTGTCGCTATGCGAGGGCGGAAACATGGGTCATGGGGGGTGCGGCCCATCGACGGCGAAGACGACAAGCGTCGCCAATTGAAGGTCGGTCCACCCACCGATGTCGCACGTCACCGACTGCGTCATGCAAGTTCGAGGGCTGCCAAATCGACGGCTCGCGAGGCCCGCAGATCGCGGCTTTCGCAGCCGATTGCTGTGGGCCATGCTTCCGTTGTCCCTGACGTACACGAGTCTCTAAACTCTACGACTGGGCATTTTTGGGTTACGAAGTATTCCTATTGTTGGGTTACATATTAACCCTTCACAATCGTTTAGTGGCCAAAAGATGTTGCAAGGAAACCATGATCGGTGGATCGGTCATTTTTCTGACGGTTCCACCAATGAAAAAGCGAAGATTGTTGCGGATGTATGGAATCGGACAGCCGGACTGCAAATCCTCCTTTTTCATAAACAACGAACCGGACATCACGGAATCCGCCAAGCGACGCCAATCAAGGAGACACAGATATTACGGTTGAATCCAACCCCTGCGATAAATTTTTTTCTTGAAAATGCAGAGAAAGGATCTCGGCTACAAACACAAAGGATATCCATATGTGATTGTGGTCACCCCATGTGAAATAGATTCTGTAAAATTTATAAGATGAGAAATACTGACACTTGAACTGTAATGTATGAAACATTTCAACACAAAAGCCCAGAGTTTTTTCATGGAAAACCTCTATTATTGGCTCAACTTGCTAGGGAACACCACTGTAAACCTCCATAACTGGCCAAACTCGTGGAATTCCTTCCTAATGTGGTCAAAACTAAAGACAATTTATCAGGCTGACCTACCTGATAAAGTTTTTCATTCTTTTCCTTGGTTAATGTTTAACCCTTTTAACGCTCTGCATGCAACACATGAATCTTGTTTTCGTCTCTACATCCACTTTTTCAAAATTCAAAATTCTTTTTCTATTTTCCGTACCACCTGGTCCAGCTTTGGGAGCTCAATAATGGTGTAACACTCACCCCTCCAGTGAACAAGATGCGCAAAGAATATGGGTTCATTACTTCGTTAGTGGTGAATTTAAAATTTTATTGTAGTATGGGATGCGAATCACAGCATTTTAATAATACCGGTCTCATCACAAAACTAAGCTCTGATCACCGTGGGGTGGTTTCTCATTTCAGACTGATTCCCTTTTACCCATCATTTGAGTGTCGGCCTGCCAAAATACCCACTTTTTTTAATTATTGACCAGTATACCCACAAAGTGTGAATAGTGACTAACCTTGAACGCCATGCCCACCATTTGACAAAACATGCACAGAATATCAGTATTGTGGTCACATTTTCTCACCGAGTGGGGATAACGTTCACATATTCTGAAATTTACAATATTTGCTTCTTTTTTTATTTCTTTATGTTTTGAGGAGTCATTCTGTGTGCATTAATGGGAACCTTTTTCACTTTATTCTGATATGGTCGACTTTTGCTCATGATTTTGGCAAGGGGCTTTTTCTGAAAGTTTTTCTGATGTCATGTTTAGAAAATGACGACTTTGCGTCGTTGCGTCTTTCCACAAAGAAACGTGCTGGAATATGGTCGCGCGACCGATATTTCTGCCACCGAATGGACGTTGGCAGAATCGGTCGCGTGACCAAAGTAGAGCACAAGGGGAGGGGGTTGGGGGGGGAGAGGGGGAAGGGCTGGGCCGGCCCTCTCCCCTGCGAATACGGAGGACAGTAGCTCGCCGACGGCTAGCAAATCGACGACGGCCAGCAGCTCGCCGACGGCCAGCAACTGCCCGCCGAGCAGCTCGCTGGCCATCGGAAAGCCAGCAGCTGCCCGCTGAGCAGCTCCCCGACGGCCAGCAGCTCACTGGCCGACGGCATGTAGCTTGCTGGCCGACGGCCAGCGAGCTAAGACACGAATCTGCAACGTCGCAAGGGTGAGGGCTCGAGGCCGATGGCCTCGAGCCCTCGCCCTCGCATCCCCCCTCATCATCGATTGTGAGCAGGGAAAAGGGGAGAAAGTGAGATAGTACGTGCAGGGTAGATACGGGTGAGAGAGAAAAAGCAGCAAGGAGTGGGTGGCAGCGACTGGAGGTCCGTTTGAAAATATCCGCGATGTGTACGGGATGGACCTGCCGCACGCAAAAGTGGGTATCGGAGTCATATGGTTAAAAGTGGGTAACACGCGCAACGTTTTTCAACTTTCTTGAAAAGAGCAAAAAGTGGGGAATGCGTAAATACCCGGACAAAAGTGGGGAATCCGGTCTGCGATTCCCAAAACGTGGGTGACCTACGCAGAACCCACCATTTTTCAAATGATGGGTAAAAAGGAATCTGCCCCTTCTCATTTTGTCACCAAAATCTACAATTCTTCATTCTGATCTCAAGAATACCAAACAAACATTGTGCATGAAACAAAAGTTCAATCTAGGTCTTAGGACTAGACAGTTTTACTTCTTTAAGAATGAGAATTCACACATTGATTTATTTGGAAATTCAATAATATAGTAAACGAATATGAGATTACATTTTAGGGCAACTATACGCGAACTGCTTGGTTTGCGACTCGCATAGACGCGAGCTGACTGGTCCACATCGCGACGATGGTAGGTGCCTGTTTTGCTTGCCAGTATGTTATAAATGTCGACTTCGGATTTTTATGTCTAGTTTATGCCTATTCTCAAGCCGCACATATGCGACGACCTGCCATCGTTGGAAACCAGTCTCGCATGTACTGTTCGAGCGACCAAGTAGACAACGACCCTCATCGATGGGGACCTTTTTTAGTTCTCAGCAGGTTGACGAAGTTTATTGTACACACACCATATTTTTCTTCGATTCAAACAAACAGGATCTGATTCACAGGCATCGGCGAACAGTACCCACACATTTCCAAACAGCGAGGAACATCCAACCCACGGATCGTGCGGACTCCGAGGCCGCTCTCATTGGCCTACGATGCATTTTCTGAGATCCTGATTCGCCGGTGTATTTTTTTTGGAACATTTTTGTCACATTTCACCGGTGGTGAGAGGTGTCGAAATCGAATAGGAGTATTTGTCCATCTGTCAGTTTCGATCCATGCGTGAATTTTACGGCATTCAACATGATCGTTTTTCCCATCAGACGGGCATCCAATGGGACGGCGCTCCTAAGATAGGCCCATCCGATCGACCAAGAAGGGCAAAGGCATTATCTAACTACGACTTCCGACGGAAGGCAGCCCGCGTCAAGATGGGTGTCGAACAAGGCACCTCGGACAAATTTATCCTACATTTTATTCATCAACTAATTGTGGACCTAGGGGTAGTTTCAATTCTTTTTCACTTGGAGAATAATAATAAACACAAAATCCAAAAATTCTTGAAATTTCTAATTTTGAATTTATATTTCTTTAGGAAGTTATTGAAAGAATAAAAATGGCACAAAATGTTACCTAAATGAATATTTTGGGCATGAACGAGAAATACAAATATACATGTAATGATGTGTCAACTACAAAAGTATATCTGATAGGTTTATGGAAACAAAAATTGAAATATTCTATCCAACATAAACAAACTCAAACATTTTGTTCATGTTGATACCAATGTTGAGACATACCAGTTTTAGCGGCCGGGTTTGACTGAAATCTTCTTCTTGAAGCCCTGGCATACTTTTGGAATTTCCTCTGTCATTGGTTCATATCTTCACAAGGAAGAGGTTACTTCTCACTGGACATCCCTTAGTTGGCTAGTGGCCCTTCAACTACCAATACATCTTCAAATTACCGGTGACCCTTGAACTTCCAGGTAACCCTTAAGCTACCGGCGACCCTTCAGCTTCTAGGTGACCCTACGTCTATCAAGCGAACCTTAAAATAGCATGGGTGCTTATGCAACCACCCGGGTAGTCATGTCACTCCCAGCAACTCTCAGGATATGGAGCATGGGAGAAGGTCTACCAGCCCTACTTAAGGGTGGCCATTTCACCCAATCATTATGCCTTTAGTATCTCAACACAGGTATTCTACCATCAATCACTCATATTTCACTCAAAGGTCATCCTTCGAGCTCTCCAAGTAATTCCTTCCGCACTTATACCTTGTAGAGTGTACATATCACGTCACCACTGAGGTTCCTTTGTAAGAAGGCATCCAAGGCGGGCGTCCTATGGTTAAGCTACATCCAAGTCCTACCCCAGCATTTGGTGCACTGATCAACTTGTAAACCTACAAAACCTACTACTACTACTACTACTCTGTGTTTGGTCTTCAGACATAGAGGGATAGCCAACTGTGTGCATTGGGATTTGTGTACATATCCATATGTGACGTATGTATCCTTTATTTATGTTTAGATTACGTTGTGCGCTAAGTGTCCAAGTGTGCTTTCAACCACGAATGTTACAGTTTTCTTCACATGATATTTGAGCAAGGTGATGTCCACTGACCAAAAAAAAACAACAACAACAACAAAAACAACAACAACAACAACAACAAGAACAACAACAAAAAACGACAACAAAAACAGACACAAGAAATTGAAGCACCATGGTTGAATTGAAAGACTTCCAACATCTATTGCAGCAAGCATTCATTCAAGGCATGCAACATGGTTAAGAGTAACAAGCAAAAATCTCTACACTCACCACCTATTATGCCATGCAGATGGAAATACTCCACTTGGAGTTTGAGGATCACACTACCCAAATTCATAACAAATTCAACCCTAATATGTAAGAAGCTGACATGTGCAGGGAGCAAGAGAGTCTAGGATGTCAACAAGCGAAAGAAAACCTGACTACAACAAACCAACAAGCGTACTAGATGGTCCCTCACCTACAGCAAGGAGCTCAGACTCGCAGCAATGACCTCATGCAACAATATGCACAAGGAGTAGCTCCACCAAACCCCTATCTAACCCCAGCGGCTCATCTCGTGGCAGCTCATCCCGTAACAACCCATCGTACAACAACTTAGTCTATACATGTCAACCCGTTTTCACTTGCCGGAGAAGTATGTCCCTTACCTCTGCCTCCCTACTCTCTAGACCTGGTTAGCATGCCATTCATCTCTAATACCCTAAAAATAGACAAGATGAGCACAAAGAAGTTCAACGGTTGCGACTTCTCTCACTTGGATGTTAATTTCAGAGCAGCAACCTGTCCACACAAGTAGTGGCAGCTCTTCAACGACCACTGCAGACCTCTCACCTCAAGGAGCCCACCAGATTTCCTAGAACAATTCATCTTCTACAACTTCATGGCATACTCATTTCTCTTGAAAGGTGTGGTACCACATATCCAGCAAGCTCTTCGCATTGACAAAGAAACAACTAAACCCGCCTAATCTGCATGGCAATACCTCAAGCAACAATACTAGGCCAACGAATCCACTCTGAAATCTTATCTCCTTATAGAAATCTCCCACATCCACACTAGCCAGTTCAACGACAATGTCAAATTCTATGTCAATAGAGCAAAGGACATTCGTGACCACTTCACCATGACAGCCTCACCTCTTCTAGAATCCCTTTTTGTATCCTACATCATGAACGATCTCAACAACAAATGGGGGGATGTGAAGATCATTCTTTGTTACACTCGGCCTCACCTCCTTAGTGAAAACTTTGTATGTACGATGTTTCTTCAAGAACAACGTGACAAGGAACTTGAGCAGGCGCACGAGCAAGCACTCATCAACCTTGCTCACCGTAGGTCCAAGATGTCCTCCAAAATAAATGAAAGCTCGTACTTTGCCTCCAACTCATCTCCGAGAGCATCAAGCCACGTAAGAATGTCCTCATCAACTTTCTAGCACATATCGCCAAATATTGTCGCCCTTAGCTCAGTACCAAAAATCTCCAAGAAACATCTTGCAATCACATGTAGATAGTGCAGTAGAAAGGGGCACATTTACAAGGATTGCTATAAGCGATAGCGACATCAACAAGAAAGAGACGGTGTGCAAATATCCAAGCTTACAAACGACAACAAGGTGGACCTACCAGGCAACAACAAGCTCTACACATCTCAAGCAAAGAGGAAAATCAAGATGAGAAAGATAAGGAGCAAGACTACCCAAATCATGCAAAAGAAACATCAGATGATGTGGGATAAAATTGTGGTTTCTCCTGTTATACCAACCTCTTTGCCTTAGAGAAGAAACAGTTTTAGCGGCATCCTAAAATCTTTTATGTGGAAAGCGACGCAACGAACATATCACTTATGATCCCAACACTCTTCACAACCTCAGACTCTATCCAAAAATCTCTACGGTCATGACAAAAAACATGGCAAAACTATCCATGAACATCATCAGAGACCTCAATGCTTGTGCTCACAACAACGTTGATGTCACCATCAATGATATCCTTTAGAGTAGTGGCGACACAACCATATTTCCATGAGGAAGCTGATGATAAGATGACTACGCTTCACCATAAAATACGTGCAAATATAAGTCAACACAACCATAGGATATTTAATCGTAAGAGGAGAATTATAAAGCAATATCATTATTAGAATTCAACTTCAACATCATGGTGTGCATGAGCGAGTCTCAAGATTGGTCAGCCTGTCTCGATAAAAGTCATCAACACTATATGTTGGCACCTTCGACTTGGACACATTAAGAACCAACAGCTTGAACAATTGCTTTCAAATGACCTCATCAATGGACTCACCATTGCCAAAGATGACCAATGACATCCTTTGTGAACGTTACATCAAATTAAAGCTAGCACATCAATATTACCATCCAATAGCAAAATCTAAAATATTAGAGAAGCTCCACTTGGTCCACATGGGCATCAGCGGAGCATTCAATAAATATGCCTCTGGACACAAGTATTTCTCGGTGTTCTTCAACCACGCCACAGAGTCTATTTATACATATCCACTCGTTTGTTGTGACACATTCCTTGAAACCTTCCGCGAGTGGTTCTCAAGTTGAAGGAGAAGCCATGACAAAGCTGTAGTTTCTATGTTCAGACAATGCTGGCAAATATACCAATAACGACTTTGTCGTTTTCCTCAAGGAGCATGGAATCAAACAATAAAAGTCAATACCTCACACCCCACAACAAAATGGAGTGGGAAAATGCTACAACTGTAATCTCGACGAGATCTTTAAGGCTATGCTCCTATCAATACAACTCCAAGACTCATGGTGGCCAGCATCACTCCAACAAGGATCGTGGATAAAAAATCAACTTCCCACAGCCTACCTTCCAACCACAATGACTCCATACAAAACATTTCATAACAAGAAGCTTAACGTCAGCAACCTTCAAACGTAAATATGCATGGCTCTGTACCATGTACCCAAATAATGTCGGCATAAATTAGACGACAAAGCTGTTTGGGGAATCTACATCAGCCCAAGTGACATTGAGAAGGCCTGGATCTTCTATGACATCTCAATGCAACACCGCATCAACAATCGTGATATTTTCTTCTAAAATAATCTTAGTTGAAAGACCTAGATAGGAAACAATTCTGGAATGTTGAAGACAACAACTCTACACAAACAACTTTTCATCACAGAGATGGAAGAGGCGAAACTCGCTAAAACAAAGCTGTTGCAGTTGCATGATGAGGGAAGTGAAGGCAACAGAATTTGTCATGATGGTATGTGACATCCATCGCCTCTTAGTCAGCAAAGAAGTTGATCATTGCAACTAGTAACACATGACTCGTCTATTTGAGGAGATCAATGATGGGAGCAATTAGGGGAGGTTCAAGGAGCCATCCATCGGCTCGCAAAATACGGAATTTGAGCACTTCCAAAGCCTCCTGCAATAACAACTTTGGAAATGTTGGCATAGTAGCACCAAAAACATATCTCATTACATAAACTATCCATTAGGAAGAAGATGTTTTCCACGCATGCTTCCTCGGAACCTTCCAATATCAATGAAGCCCTTTCATATTCACATGCACAAATCTCGAGATGGGCCCTTGATGTAGAATATAATAACTACATAAGTCAACGCACTTAGGAGCTTGTCAAGCTTCTCCCAAGACAAAAAAAAATTGGATTCAACTAGGTATTTCATGTGAAGACAAAATCAGATGGCAGCCTCAACATGTTTAGGGCTTGCCTCATTGCCAAAGACTTCACCCAGATTCCTAAAAAGGACTTCTTCTACATCTACGCTCTAGTGAGCCACTACACAGCAACTTGAATGATGCTTCCTCATAGTGGTAAGTGATTGAGAGATGCTTTAACCTGAACCCAATTATGTATTTCTTAACAATGAGATGAACATGAAAATCTACATAAAAACAACATGAGGGATATCACAATGGCACTACACGATTTTGTAAGCTCTTCAAAAGTCTTTGTAGGCGAAAAGTAAGCCCCTTTCTTAGATGTTAAAAAAAAATGCTCGACAACCTTAGCTTCACCGCCTCATCCTAAAATGAATGTCTTTATTTACATGAGAACATTGTATCATACTCATCAAATAAATATGCCCTCATCTATGTTGATATTCTCATCGTTACAATAGCAACGACAACAACGGCAGTTGTAGTCAACATCAAAGTAATGCCTCACATGAGTTTCTACCTCGGCATGAACATCAATTGTGATCGCAAGGCACACACCATTAGCCTTAGAAAATAAGGGTCAATTGCTTCGTTAGAGACGAGTGCGAAACTTTATTGTCTTGGGTGATTCGACTCGCATAATATTCACAATACTGGTTCGTGACAAAACTTTTTTACCGTAAGTAGCCCCGGTCTCCGCGGGGTCGCTCCAATTTTTTCAACGAATAATTTTGAAATCTTTCTTCTGGCCTCGCAATTACACAGAAGATCTTTCCTAGTCCGAACATGTTATACTGGAGAATTATATGTCTAAATCATACGACAGAAACTTTTTACATAGACACCATAGCTCAATCTAGGTCTATGTAATAAGAAATTTTGCTTCATAAGAAAAAAATAATTCACGACTCAAATTAAGTGGTCAATAAAAAATTTACAAATGAAAACAAACAAAATTTCATTTCATTATAAGTCTAGGGGAAGTTTTAATGGTTTTGTATCTTTAACGACAATTTATAAAGAATCAAATCAAAATAAAATGAAATTTTGTCATTCAATTTCTAAAAATAAATATCAGTGGAATAAACATGACATGAAGTCACTTAAAAATTCAATTTTCACGCATTCATAAAACTTACTAATCAAGAAATAGCAAATAAATGAGCACAATTCTATCTGTTTATGTTGTAAAAAGTAAAAATTCTGTTCCAACGTTGTTTTTAACATGGAGGAAGTTCAAAGCTTAGCTCATGTTTATAAAAACATGAGAAAGAAGAAATAATGCAAACATATCTATAAACAATAGTCTCTTTATGATGTTTCATAAAAATAACAATGATATGGTTATAGATTCCGGTTTAATGTTGAAATTTACGTATTGTTCAAATGTCTTTACATAGTTAATTCCTTTGCAAAACGTTGCAACTCGAGTGAAAACTGCTGTAAGGATGGATTAATAAAATTAATATCCGCAAGCATGTACTTGAATTTCATTTCACGTTCGTAAAATCATATATAATCTTCTTCATGGAAAATATATAATATTGCAATATCATATTATGAGCGGCTTTTAAAGAACATTAATGATAAGTTTCTATAAAATTTAACTCATTTAAAAAACCTTTCAAAATACGATGCTCAAATATTATAGTCTTTCCATGAAAAACATTGGATAGGGTCTTAAAAATGTGAAATTAAATACAATTACATGTTTGTGGATATTAAACTTCTTCAAATGTTTCTCAAAGGAATGAAATATATATGAAAATTTCTAAAATGTTGACATCTCATGATTACTCCGGAATTGATAACCATAACATTGTTATTTTTATGAAACATCACAAAAATTCTATCCTCAAGATAAATGGTTGCATTATTTCTTCCTTCTCATGGTTTTATCAACATGAACAAAAGCTTTGAGCTTCCTCCATGTTTAGAACAACGTTAGAACAGAAATTTTACTTTTTACAACATAAATAGATATAATTGTGCCCATTAATTTACTATGATAATTAGTAACTTTTCATGATGATTAGTATATTTTCATTTTCATGATTAGTAACTTTTATGAAGGCGCAAAATTTTCATCTTAAGTGACATGTCATGTCATGTTTATTCCACTGATATTTATTCTTATAAATTGAATGAAAAACTTTCTTTATAATTTCAATTGATTCGTTATACATTATCCTTAAAGCTTCAAAATCATTGAAACTTCCCCTAAACTTATAATGAAATGAAATAATTTTTTTTTCATTTGTTAAAATTTTCATTGACCACTTAATTTGATTCGTGGATTTTTTTTCTGACGAAGCAAAATGTCTTATTACATAGACCTAGATTGAGCTATGGTGTCTGTGCGAAAAATTCCGTTGCATGATTTAGACATACAATTCTCCAGTATAACATGTTCGGACTAGGAAAGATCTTCTGTGTAAGTTCGAGGTCAGAAGAACGATTTCAAATTGGTCGGTTAAAAAAACCGGAGCGACCACGCGGAGACCGGGGCTACTTACTGTAAATACGTTTTGTCACGAACCAGTATTTTGAATAAGTTGCGACTCGAATCACCTAAGACAATAAAGTTCCGCACTCGTTACTAACTAAGCAATTGACCCAGAAAATAAACATAAACTGAAAAAATCGTTGGATGATTCAACAATGCTGACAACGTCTACAACACACCACTTTTATCTCAACCATTTCCACCAAAAGAAATTGACAGAGGCTCCCTTCATGAGACAACCTACCTTTCGCGCATTGGATCTCTCGTGCACGCAACAAGATATACCTGAACCAACCTACAATTTACGGTTGAACGCCTTGCCTCTCATAGCAAGACCCATCCATTACAAACGTGCAAGGAATTCACCCACGCCTTATGATATTTCAAAGCAACATCAACTCTACAACCTGTTTACGGTACCAACACATCTCTCCAATTGCAATGCTACATCGATGTTGGCTTTGGTGGAAAGTGTGACCGCTACAGCATCACGGGCTAAATATGCATACTGGAAGGCGTAGGGATCTCTTGGTCCAGCAAAAAAAAACCAAAGTCACATTGAGCAGCACTGAAGCAGAATATGTGGCAGCTACGAAAGTGAAACAAGAGGTTATCTACCTACGTAACCTTCTCAAAGAGGTCGCGTTTCCGTAAAAAGACCTATGCCTCTATTTGTGGACAACCATTCAACAACCTTGCCAACTCATCACAATTCAATGGCCTCACGAAGCATATCAATATCAAGGGCCATTGGATCCAACCTAAGTTCCTTGATGGTGTAGTGGCCCTTTTTTTGTTGGCTAAGAGAAGCATGTCGCGGAACTCCTCGCCAAAAGTTTCAACAAACACAAACACACTCTCTGTATCCAACAAAGTGGACTTTCTGGGGTTTGGCTACTCACCTCCATTACGTTGTTCATGTATGTGGTACGTCGTAGTGGGAATTCCATATTCATACTCAGGTCATAAGCGAGTACGCATAACCTCTTGCATACTTGGGAACTCCAACCTTGGGCAGACACGACACTCCTTCGTAGAAGCTATGCTGGAAGACTCCCTAGAAAACATTAGATGCTCCATCGTCACATGGCATTCAAGACCCGCTCAGAAGGATCTAGGTCCAAGTAATTATATGTCCAGTCTTAAAAGGGTTCTTTCAAATGATACTACACTAGTGACAACTCCTCTATAATTTATGGTGGATTCAACACCCGCAACTGAGGCTCCTTTCACTTCTACAGTCAAAGTGGGAGTCACCATAGACCTTGTCTTAGAAGTTGCCTGCAAATCCTAACTCCTTCTTATCAAAAATCATGTAGATAACGTGTTTCAAATAGTTTCAAAAATACTTAGCAACGGTGCAGCTTCACCTGTACCAACAAGGGAATTTTCAACAACTTCCCTCACCAACGTGATAGGAAAAGGGATCAAACTTGAAGTTGACGTGGTTGCGGTCTCAATTACAGGCAGTATACCTCGCACCATTCACCTCGACGATTTTGCAAGCAATCTCATAGTCGTGAACCACCAAATGGCCCTTTCCTAGCCAACGATCAACGACCTTGATTGCCCGCTGGCTGGTGGTAGGCCGCTCAAACGCGGACCGGTCGCTTGAGCAGCCCCTTGAGCGGCAGCTATGTCCTTCCCCGCGGTTTCCACGGACACTGTGAACATTTTGGTTTGTGCAAAAAAATTGAAAATCGTAGTATTCGTGGATACTCATAAGAGAGAGGGGAGTAGGGCACCATTGTGCACAACCCCCTCTCTTGCTCTGTAAAATCCAATCAAGTAGGGGGCCAAAATTGTTGTTAGAGCAGAACTCTCCAAACAATCCCACCGTTCCTTTTACCAACAGCCGCAACCACGCGAGACTACTGTTCCACACCGGTCAAGGTTTCCTACATTACAAGAATTTCAACCTCGTCATCCTAAAGAAACAGAATTCATCTTGGAAAGGACTTGCATAGCGTCAACAAAACATCCACCGGAGGCTTTGTTGAGTGGGAAAGCCATCCAACTTGTCTGATAATTTGTTTTTAATTGCATCATCTCCCTGTTCAACTAAGCAGTCCTTTACAACTCCTCCAAGCCGCCTTTCACTTCCACCACATGTCACAACATCACCACCTTCACCACTAAATATTCCCATCACGGATTTCCTTCACCTCCAACCTCTCCGACCATCTTCAACTGTGGGAGGTGTTGTGAAGTACCAGTTTCAACGGTTGCGTTTGAATTAAATCCTCTTCACAAATTCCTAAAATACTTTAGGAGTTTCCACCAAGTCACTTAGTTCATATCTTCACAAGGAAGAGGTTACCTTTCACTGGCAATCTCTTAGTTGGATAGTGACCCTTTAGCATCCAATTCACCTTCAACCTACTTGTGACCCTTTAGGTTCCAGGTCAGCCTTTAGCTATCGGTGAACCTTCAGCTTCTAGGTGACCCTGCAACCACCGAGTGAACCTTCAGCAGGCCTAGGTGTTACGCAATTGCCCAACTAGTTATGTAACTCCCAACAATTCCTTAGAAAACGAACATCTAAGAAGGTCTACAAGACCTACTGAAGGTTGGCCAGTTCACTTAGTCATTATGCCTTCATTTTCTCAACACAGGAAGAATAGCGTCAATCACTCAGAGTTCACTCAAATCTCAACCTTCGAGATCTCCAAGTGTTGCCTTCAATACTTGGACCTTGTACAGCGTACAAAGCATGTCATCATTGAGGCTCCTTAGCAAGAAGGCATCCAGGGCGGGCTTCTTGTGGTTTAGCTACATCCAATTCTTTCCGTAGCACTTGGTGCACTTCTTAATTTATACACCTAAAACACCTACTATTATTACATGTCTAGTTTCCAAACTAAGAGGGAGAGTTATCTGTGTGCATTCAGATCTGTGTACATACTCATGTGATGTATGTAACCTTCATGTATTTGTTGACTTATAGTGTGTGCTAAATCTTGTGTCCAAATTTGCTTTCACCCACGAATGTTCCACAATTCTTCACAACCAGTACTAGAATGGAGACATTTTCCATAACCCTTTCTTCAAGGTAAGCACTTCGTGGATTGGGACAGGAACAACAAAAATATGGGAAACAATCTTGGATTTATGATGAGCTTTCCATATTTTAGAAAACTTCGTACATAACTAATTTCATTGAAAATATTTTTAAATTATTATTTTTTTGACTTCTAAGTTTCTCCACGAAGAGTCTCCACATGGTTTTCAACAACGTGGAATCAAACTTAATTACATCTCCTAAATTTTTACAAGTTCTCCAACTATCCTCGTAAAAATTTTCATGCATTTCAAAACTCTTCTTAAAGGAGATTACTCTTTATGAACCATTCTCAAAGGTGGGCATTGCATCAATTATGCAAGATTTATAACCAGAGCATTGTAATCCCTTTTGCAAAATCACAAAATTCCCATCCTTACAAACGGTATGAGATAATTACTCACTGTTTTTGTTCTCATCTACATGAAAAAAGTTTCAAGTTTCTTCATGTCAGGCAATGTTGGGATATAAATTGGATTTTTTATAGCATTATATGATATACTTTTGCCCATTAATTTATCGTTGCATTATTTAGATCTTATGAAGGCAGAAAATGTTTGAGTGAAATTTCATGTCATGTTATTCCACTAATAGGTATTTAGATAACTAGAACTGATTTTTTCAACTGTAGTTCGATTTTATTTTTAATTATCCTTGAATTTACACAATCATTGAAACGGCTACTGGATGAATAATGAAATAAAAATATTCCATATTCACATCTTCATTTATGTTCCCCTTGAATAACCACATAAATTCATCCATGAATCTTTATTTTTGGCGATGAAACACTTTGAGGTAGCCAAACCGAGATTGGACATTAAATTTTCCGCAAACATTTTTTTAGTTTGCTTCTAACCTATAATTTTTCGCTAAAATATTGTTTATCTTGTAATATCTAATGTATTAGTTGGAACCCAAAAAAAGGATTTGAAAACCGTTGGTGACAAGACGAGGAGTGACCTCACGGAGATTAGGGCTAATTACTGTAAATGAGTTTTGAGATGGAACTAGTGTTGTTCATAAGCTATCATTAGGTGATTTGAGAATAAAATTTTCAACTGGTTTTGAACAAAGTAATTGACCCAAAAAATGTATTATGCGGTCATTGAAGGGACAATAATTAAGAAAAACAGGACCTAGCATACATTGTCGCATCCTATTTAGCATATGTGAAAACAATGCAAGGTGACGGCATTCAATTTGTAGGGTGTCACACATCATCTGAGGCCCTTATTGATGGCCCCAATAGGGTCCGACTACAAGCACATGGGAGGCACTCCTTGATCCTCCTTGATGTGCATCAAGTGAGACCACGAATCTAGAGGGAGGTCCATCATCACCCTTTGAACAATCCAGCACAACACAAGAAAAGTGGACTGACTTTGGGCTCGGTCGGACAAAAGTCACAGAAGACTTGAAAATGAAAAAATCTGCATCAAATCCACTAGTAATACATTAAAGAAACACATTATTACACACATCATTGCATGTAATTGACAAAATTTGTAGATTATTAGATTTAAATTCCTATTTGATAGAAACATATGAGCAACTTTCATATCGTGCTTAAAATGTACATATCGAATGATTTTCATTTCAACCATCATCTACCCAGCGTAAAATCCCGTAAAGAGTATCTATGTAAAACTCAATTTCCTTTCCATCTCTTGTTATTTTTCTTCTATACATTATATATGTATGTTGATCTTACTTCTAGTCCCATGTACGCCTTGTGTGCATCTTTGCACCCTTTTTGTCCTTGCATTCATAGCCCACACCACAACCTCCTCAAGATCTTAACACCGATTGGTTGGAGGCATTTTGGCCAACTACTTAGACATTTTGTTTCCATTTGAGAGGGTTCTGACAACTTTGAACACTTTTGAAAAAGGTCGATAAAGGTGTCACGGACTAGATCCATAGTTCGGTGTTGTTCAGTTGACATTTCCATGACTCTCACCTTTCACAAGTCCGTGCCTTGATATGCTCGAAGCCCCACGACTTCTCGGCGACGCTTCTCAAAAGCAGCCACTCATGGTGCGACCTCGCACGAGTCGCTTAGTTGAAGAGCTGAGGACCCAAAGTATGCCTCATTCTAATTCTTATCATTGTATGTATGTGCTCCCCTCACTCAACACTTTCATTGAATCACACCTGTTAAAAAATAAAAAAAATCCGTTTTCCCTATTCATTGAATCATCTTTTGTGTCGCACCTCATTCACGTTTTGCTTGGTGTAATACTTGGAATCAGGGAAAATCAATGTTGTAGGGACACGTGACGTATTATGTACGTTGGGACAACCTCACACCATGATCTTCAAAGCATCTCCATTGTTCGGAAGATCATGGACCTCACGACAAAAACTGTGAACCGAGCGAGTGCACTCGGAGACGAGGAGAAATCAGCACTGAACACTCTGACGATGGAGAATCAACAACCTGCAAACAACTACACTCTCCGAAGAAAATAGACAGTAGCAAAAACCTTTGCGACGAATGGCATGACATTGACGTACACGAAGACCAACCCGGTGACGGACCCCTTACGCTCAACGAACCCTCGGCCTTCGCTGTTGCTCGTCGGATCAACACTTGGTGTGATGGTAGGCACCAAATGACAGGCTCAAATAAGTAAAGACCTATACTACAAATTGTCCAGATTCAAGAGCCTCAACACTTACATACTCGAACAAATGAACATGGCAATGGAGGAGCTTCGAAGTTCCCGTGCGTGCAAAGTAGTACTCATAAAGAGGAGTATTCAACGCTGGAGTGAAGCCTAGATTTGACTGGCACTTCCTAAGCCGTTCAATCCCCTGAACAAAAGGGGAGCAGTGGTCAGGATGTGATTGAAGAGTTTGGAGGTGTATTTCATCGTTGCTAAGGTCAATAATGACAAAAAAAATATTAACATCATAATGTTTCTTCTACGTGGCATTGCTTTTCGTTGGGGGTTTGATCTAAAGGCCATCCAGCAGTACTGAGATATCGGTGGAACCCGATCAACAACTCATGCAACTGCTCACATTGTTGATCGCATGCCTACTACATCTAAAGAAGATCAATACGATGTGGCAGGATTCTCTCACACCACCAAAATTGTGGAGGGACTTTGCACGCATTACACCCCCCTGCTTCGGGAAGCTAAACAAGAAGTCTCATGCATGGTACAATGTCTATCCGAGAAGCCTAGCATGGCAGAATATACGTGGAGTTTTTGCAAAATCATCACCAATAGTGATGTCGCCCCTCTCGAACTATGTTTCTACTACAAGACTGGTCTGAAGCGAGATATTTTGCCAGCAATTGCAATGTGTGGCATCCATGACGACATACAACAATGATATCAACGGCTGATTGCATCAACGATGTTGACTTCAATGCACAGAGGTAGGAATCCAACAGCTACCAACGCCAGAGCCATAATTTGTGTCATGGCGGAAGGAAGTCACAATCAACGAACACCTTGTCATTGATCGAGATTTGTGTTGTCAATCAATGAGATAAACAACTTTGTTGGAATTGCGGGAAGCCTGGTCATATTCTACACAACTATAAAAAATGACAATTAGTAGACAAAAAAAGGGAGAAGATTTGTAGGGAAAAAATTGAGGAGGATGACCAACCAGTAATAGTACTATGAATACAACCAAGGGGGACATAAGATTCATCAAACGATATTGGCACTACTGGATGGAGGAGCTTCTCATAACATTTTGAGCAACAGCATGGTTCAGAAGCTGAGATTGTAGACACAATCAAGAGTTGATGAAGGAAAAAATTCCACAGATGACTGTAGGTATCTTGACTTTAAGAATCACCTTGATTTCAAATTGGAGATGTGTGTAATGTAACAGTCTTGAGAACTTGCCAAATGAGCGATCACAAAGTCATCCTTGGGCTGCTCTTCCTATACTGGCACAATCCGTAGGTAGAATGGAGCATTGAATATTTCTACATCAGCATCGCTGGTAGGAAATGAATCCTGCCTCTTGTCGAGTGACCTAGCATGCATAGGCGGTTATAGGAAGCAACAAAGGTGGAAGGCGGAGAGGAAGTTGCGGCAACCACCAGATTTCAACCAATATCTCTTGAAATGGCCAAGAAATTTCTTAAATGTAGAGATCAAGCGTGGCCAGTCCTCGTGGAGGCAAGAGAGAAGGGAGAGATTGCAGCTGCTGAGATGAGCACATCAACCCCAACACTTGAGAGGTTCCCATCCATACCAGAAGAGTTTGTAGCATTGTTCAAGAAGTTCAAAAAAAAATCCGGAAAAATATTTGTCAAGGGTTTCCTCCACAAGGAAAGGTTGATCACGAGATAAACCTCAAGGTAGCAGATTGAAAGCTAAAGGGACCTATCAATTGAGTGATCACGAGCTGACCGAACTCAAGTTACAGCTAGATAAGATGCTCAGTCAGGGACCCATCAGACCTTCCACATTACCATACACAGAATCTATACCAGACTAACAAGCATTGAAAAGTATCACTATCAAAGTTATTACCCTCTTGTATGAGTAGAAGAACTTTTCAACCAGCTCCAAGGGCCCCAAATTCTCAACAAAATCAACCTATGGAGCGGCTATCATCAAATCCGCATTTCTAATGAGGTCATTTAGAAGACATTTTTTCACAAATAATACGAGAATTTTGAGTTCACAATCATGTCTTTTGGACTCACAAACACCTGAGCATCAGTTATGGCAACAGTGAACAACATATTCTGCTCGTACCGTCACAAATTTATCGTTTTGTACCTCGGAGTTATGGTTGATTGTCCCACTTTAATACACTACGTAACCTATGTATACTACTCCTCTAATGTCTTCCTTTTCCTGGAAGTTTATATACGTGTATAAACTTGTTAAATCACCAATTTATTTGTAAAAAAAATCAATTTTATATTCAGAGGGGGTGTAAAATCTACAACCGTGATTCCTAAACATTAATATTACAAAATGTTCAAAATGGAATCCGTTGTTTTTTACTTGCCTAGTTCTTTCCTCCACATTTGTGAAGGACATTTCTGTTTGACATAGTATTGTTAAGAAATAACACGGAGCGGATACACCATTCCTACGAACACAAATGGACATGCGGTGACTTTGCATATTGTTCGCTAGTCCCACTTCCGATATTCGCTCGAAGTCGACTACCCCCCCGGCCCCCCGCCCGAGTGTATCTGGTGGATGTATCGGGCACTGTATCGTGGAGATCCGGAGAAATGTACACTAATGTATTTTCTTATCTCGCCAGAACTTCCCCCCTCCCCCAATTAACTATGAGTGTACTGGGGTTGTGTATCGGGGAGAGTATTGTGAAGAAACACAAATATGTACACTAGTTTATTTATACACTTGTGTATTACATATGCCCCCCACAACATACACCGTCCAATACACCACTGCAATACATTTTCGAGGTCGGGGGGGGGAGGGGAGGGGTTACGCCCCACCCCTCCCAAACTGAAATGTTTATGTGGATAGTGTATCAGTAAGTGTATCTGGAGGACGTCGCCACAAATACACTTGTGTATCTCTTTTCAAGTGTACTATTCTTGATCACAGACATCGATTGTCATAAAGGAACGACATTCGGAAAAGGGAGTAAAGACAGACTTCACTCGCACATTGTGCACAATGGGTAGTATGCAGATGGAAAAAGAGAACCCCAATCAAACCCCCCCCAAGACACTTTGAGTGTATTGGGGGAGTGTATCGGGAAATGTATCATAATTCGCTTGGAAATGTACACACGTGTATTTATACACTTGTGTATTCATTCAGCGCCCCTCTAGATTCACTATTCAATACACTCCCCCAATACACTTTGAGAAGAGGAGGGGGGGGGGGGGGCGACGAGTCACCCCCCCCCTCCCTGAGTGCATTGGGGGTGTGTATTGGGTTGTGTATGAGGAATGCGCTAAAAAATGTACACAAGTGAG
>SZWC01003827.1:0-54479 GCA_023375785.1 Penium margaritaceum
CCTCCAAGGATGAGGCCCATGTGACGTGTCTTTTGCAGGTAGCGCAAGATGCGCTTGACTGCCTGCCAGTGTTGTGGCCCAGGGTTGGCCACGAATCTGCTCACTTGTCCCACAACATAGCAGATGTCGGGACGAGTCCCTACCATGGCGTACATGATGCTACCCACGGCGGACTGGTAGGGGATGTCTTGCATCTCCCTTTGTTCTGCTTCGTTGCTTGGCGACATGGAGGCCTTCAGCTTCGTATCGGTCGTCATTGGGGTGCTGACAGGTTTGCAGTCTTCCATGTGATAGCGCTTCAGTACCTCACTAATGTATTTGGTTTGGTTGAGTTCGATGGTGCCGGCTACTCGGTTGCGGTGGATGGCGATCCCGAGGTAGTACTCGAGAGGACCCATGTCCTTCATCTTGAACCTTTTGCTGAGGTCAGACTTCAGCTCATCCAGCAGCTCGACCGAAGACGAGCAGATGATCAGATCATCCACGTATAGTGCAACCAGCATTAGCCCTCTCCCATCATCGCGCACATACACGCTCGGATCACTTTGGCAATGCGTGAAGGAGAGACCGGTCATGAAACCGTCCATCTCTTTGTACCACATCCTTGGGGCCTGTTTCAGCCCGTAGAGCGCTTTCACCAACTTGCACACCTTACCCTCGGGAGCTTCGACTCCTTCGGGCACCTCCATCAGCACTTCCTTGTCAAGCTTCCCATAAAGAAAAGCTGTCTTGACGTCCATCTGGTGTATCTCCAGGTTCTTTGCAGCTGCAATGCCAAGGAGAGAGCGGATGGAGGCAAAGGTCACGACGGGCGCGAACGTCTCATCGTACTCAGAGCCCGGGCGTTGAGAGAACCCCTTAGCCACTACCCTTGCCTTGAACTTGTCGATGCTGCCGTCTTGCTTCTTCTTCACTCGGAGGACCCACTTGGATCCCACCACGTGGGCCTTGTCGGGTCTATCCACCAGCACCCACGTGCCGTTCTCGACAATGGACGCGAGCTCGCTGTCCACTGCCTCCTTCCACTTAGCCGCATCTGGGCCATTCATCGCCTCCGCCACTGTGGATGGCTCTCCCTGAGCCATGCACGACCAGCTCAAGCCGGTCCAATCATCCTCATACCGCAAAGGTGCTTTCTTTGGTCGCAAACTGCGCCGGGGTAGTGGTGCGGCTTCTTGCTTTGGTGCTAGTGCTTCCACAGGTGGTGGTTTGTCGTCGTCATCGTCAGAAGAGTCGTCAGACTCCAAGTCAGACTCGGAAGCCCTGGACGCCTCGGAATCCGCGTCCATGTCAGATGCTGCATCATCCTCCGCAACATCTCTCCCATTCCTACCACCTGCTGGCAAAGCGAGCCAGTTGTCGGGCGCTTGGTCTCCGGACTCAAGCAACACTATCCACTCTCCCGCTTTGGGAGCGAGGATCGGGTCCAGCAGCTCTCCCTTTCCAAGGGTGCGTTCGTCAAACACGACGTCGCGGCTCCTCACGAGCTTGCCTGCTGCCTGGTCCCAAAGCCGATAGGCTTTGTGTGACGTGTCGTACCCAACCATGACGCACTTCCTCGAACGTGCGTCAAGCTTGCCTCCNTTTGGCTCCGGTGCCACTGTCTTGGTGGCACATGCGAGTCCCTCATCCAACGCCTTGGTGACTTTGGTTTGAAGCACGTAGAGGCCGTCGACTCTTGGAACTTGAAGCATGAGGTCGTCTTTGGTGTACAAAATCTGGATGTCCTCATTTTTTAGGGCCACCGCTTCCTTGTTGGTGAACACCACTGTCATGTTGTTGTCGGTGATTTGTGACACGGACAATAGGTTGGCTGCGAAGGAGGGCATGTACACCACCTTTTGAAGGTTGACCGCCTTCTCCGCACCGTTCACGTTGAACGTGATCACCTTGTCCCCTTCGCCCATGGCTTGGACGACGCCGCCGTTTGCACACTTGATGCGCATGACAGATTCGGCCATGGCGACAAATCCACCCTTCTCTTTTGAAGAGTGGTGGTTGGTGCCCGAGTCAAGGGCGAATGCCCCGGGCCTAAGGATCGCTGCGCCCTTCATGGGCAGCCCCCTAGCCATCATGTTGGTGAGCTCCTTCTTCTCCTTTCCACCTTTGCTCCCGCCTTCTTTCTTGGGACTACGGCAGTCCCTAGCCCAGTGCCCAGCCTTGCCACAATTGTGACAGTTTCCGGGCTTCTTGGAACTCTTCCCACCACCGTTGCCTTTCCCTCCACCGCCACCGCTTCCGCTGTTGCCTTGACTGGAGCGAGAGCTTGCACTTTGTCCACCGAAGCGAGAGACATAGGCTGAGATGTTTGCCTCACTGCCACTGCGTCCCATGGACTCGTTGCGGACGTGTTCGGCGACAGCCTCGTACGTCAGATCTGCCTCCTTCCAACCGCCAAATACGGTGATCAAGGACCCCCAGCTTTCCGGTAGCGCCATTAGAAGGATCATGGCACGCATGTTGGAGTCGAGCTTCCATTCCATTTGCTGGACCTCTTGCAACACGTTGTCGAACGGCTGCAAAAATGCGGGTATCGATTCTCCTTCGCTCACCCTCATAGACATCAACCGTTGGAAGATGAAGAGTCGGTTTGCTAGGGCGTTCGATTGATGCACGCGTGAGAGCTTTGCGTAGGCCTCGGCAGCCAACGTGCATCCTGTGATGTGGGAGTGTTGAGTCTCGTTGATGGACGTCACAAGAATGGCGAGAGCCATGTTGTTCTTCATCGTCCATGCTGCAAGTTCAGCCGCATGCATCGTCACGGCCGCATCGGCGGGTGCAATCTCGATCCCTTTTAGGATGTCGAGGTAGCCACGCACGTTCATGACAATCTCAAATTGCCATTTCCACAAGGGAAAACCTGTCCCCGTGAATTTGGACATACCCGCCTCAAGGCGGGCTGGAGTCGGATCCGCCATCTTTGGCGGTTGCTCGGCTTCTCTGCTTCGCTGCTACTCTGCTTCGTTGAGGCCGATGAGGCTGATGAGGCTGCTGACTGCGACCGTTGTCAAAGGTGCAGTTGGTTCCGTTGCTTACCCCTCCAGCCGATGATCGCCTAAGGCGATGGTGCCGTCGTGAGGGAACGGACTCGGGGTCGTACCACCTTCTACAAAGGGGTAGAGCTTAATCCCGTTGGGGCTCGAGGGTCTTGTCCAACATGGACAGAGCTGATCCTCGTCCCCTAGTCCGCCACGTGCGCGCACCCTACCTGAAGAAGCCGATGGAGCCGATGGAGCAGATGGAGCCGTCCGATGGTCGTGTCCCTGTTGTACCTGTGCGCCCTGCAAGACCACGCGCTAGTCGGTCTTGGAAGCGTGCCTTAGAACCAGAAGTGTGGGCCCATAACCCTTTGTCAATGCGCCGGATNCGTCCTTAGACCGCCAAGTGTCATCCTCAAGCCAGGCTTTTAGTAAGCTTCATAGAAGCTTCCTGTCCAAGTTTTGGCCACAACAAAATGTGGCCGTCGCGGGGTTTGAACCTGCGATCTCTCGTCTGAGACTCCTGTGCCTATTCAACCATGCCAAAAAGGTATGGTTCCTATGATGAGCCACAGGGGACATACCGATTATGGGCAGTGCATTCCTGGCCCATCTCAAAACAGACCAAGGGGACGTACTCCACAGAGCAGTGCATGCCTTGTCTGTATGTGTAGCTAGCCAGCTAGGCAGTGGACAAGGTGCATACTATTTCAACATCTCTCTTCACCCTTCTTTTACTACGAATGTTGGAGAACCACTCTACTCTCCCATGTCCGATACAGCAGATACATCGGCCTCATTGGCAAAATCAGAGGAATGATACCTAGGACCACTAGTAGCAGCAGTTGTGCTAGCAACACCAGTTGTGCTAGCAGAACTAATTGTGCCAGCAGCAGTGCGCCTGTTGCCCACTAACCCTCTAGCACCAGGTCGCATGTACCCTCTCAGGGTGTGCTGCAAACCTGGTGAACACGGCCATTTCTGGATACTGCAGAAACCAAAACACATGAACGTCACAGTTGTAGCAATTTGAGATGAGCTGACGTCATACAAGGAGAGCATGGCCACACCAAATGTAGGCGATTGGGATCAAGCTGTATAGTGAGAGATACAGTCGTAGCTGGACAATGGCATGTGGGAGCTAATTGAGCGTCTTCCTAGACACAAGGTGGTCAAGTGCAAGTGGGTGTTCAAGAAGAAGAGGGGATCAGATGGCAACCTGGAAAAATACAAGGTGAGGCTGGTCGCCAAGGGCTATTCGAAGCAGGATGGCATCGACTACATAGAAACCTTTGCCCTTGTCATAAATGTTACCTCTGTACACGCTCCTCTCTTATGTAGCAATTGAGGACTTTAAAATTCATCACATGGATGTCAAGACAACATTCTTGAATTGTGACTCTGAGGAGGAGATCTACATGGAGCAGCTGGAGGGGTTCGTCATGGATGACCAGGAGCACTTGTTTTGTAAGCTGCAAATGTCACTCTATGGCCTCAAACAAGCATCGCGTACTTGGAACAAGAAGTTTGGTGCGACACTATAGTGCATGGGGTTCGAGCACAACGAGGGTGACTACAGCGTCTATTACTGGTAACATAAGCATGAGATCCTCGTGATTATTGTGTATGAAGATGACATGCTCCTGCTTTCCAACAGTATGTCTACATTATTGGAATTAAATGAGGTCATGTATGAGCGCTTCCAGATTTCTACTCTTGGGGAGGCATCATAATTTATCGGCATCTAGATCACACGTAACTACAAATTACGCTCTCTCTCATAGAAGCAGAGTCGCTCCATCAAGGATGTCTTGCAGTGGTTCGTCTTGGCAGATGCCAAACCCATATGTACGTCGCTAGAGACGCGGCAATACCTCTTCAGCTTCTATGGATGAGCAGATGTAGCTGAGCGGGAGAAGTACCTGAGTGCCGTCGGAAGTCTCATGTACCTTGTGGTAGCAACTTGGTCAGACCACGTATAGGGTGTGAGCGCTGTGAGCGAGCACACGACTAATCTCGGACCTGAGTACCTGAAGGCAATGAAGTAGATCTTCCGCTACCTTGACGGAACCATCAACATCGGTATCACCTGTGATGGTAGCAACAACGGGATCATTGGGTACACAAACACAGATTGGGCTTCAAACCCTAAGGACCGTAATTCCATCCATGGACATGTATTCCTTATGCATGGCGGGGCCATCAGCTAGTGCTACAAGCAGCATGTGGTTGTGGCCACCTCAAGCAAGGAAGCTGAGCATGTCTCTCTCAACTTTGGAGCCAAGGAAGCACTACGCCTTCAGCGTCTCATTCTGGAGCTGAGTGGGAGTGCAGCAGTTCTAGTTTCCATACGCGTTGATAACCAGAGCACAATTGCACTCGCCAAGAACCCTGAGCACTACGCTTGCACCAAGCACATTGACATCGCCTATCACTTCATAAGGCACATGGTACACGAGGATGCTATCAAGCTGGATTTCACTCCAACCAGCAAGCAAGTTGCTGATTTCTGCACCAAGCCATTTACCCGTAAGAAGCAGCAGTTCTACATGAAGGCATGTGGACTCATCCCACTCTGAGTGCGACAAAGTGGGAGATTGTTGGAAATAAAGCCATCGGTCTTAGTTTCACGTCCACAAGAGCAAATTACGAGAAACTACCAGATGTATGCTGCGATCGTCAATCTGAACTCACCATTGGAAGGATGGAGTGGAAAGTTGCTATGGTCCAAGTTTGAGGTGAAACTAACCATCGGATCAGGAGACATGAACTTTCAAAGTTTGTGGGGTCATGGACTGCCGATGTCTGGGTGACCATGGGTGACGGCTCCATGCCTTAGCTTTACAAAAGAAAAAGGAAAGAGGTCAAGGGTCAAGTCCTAATGGGAAAAAAATCCAAAAAGGTCCTTGGTCTTACGATTGCCTTGTCAGAGTTTACTGACTAGGATAAAAATACCTCTTCTTACTTTTTAGGTGAGGTGAGATCCTTGTCTGCTACCCATGGACACATGGTGATTCTCCATTGGATTTTGAGTTATGTGACCACTAAGAATGAACCATGGGAGCATTCTCTAGCTCTATAGGTCATGTGTGACTGGTCAGTCTCATTAGTAGGCTGATTTCCTCTCTTGTGTGAGATTGTGGACTCTAGTGTGTGAGCATTAGCCTCCATGACTAAGTGGTGTGGCTTGTGAGAGGGCTGACTTGTCCAAGCTCTGGCTCTATATAAACTCCATCCTTTTGAGTAATTCAACGATGATTCTTTAGTACGACTGATACTCCTTTAGTCCCACATTCTTGTTGATCCAAGGCTCCATCTCTCCTCCAGATCCAACAATATCCAAGCCATGGTCCTCCTCATGGTGCTACTTGGAAGCTAGGATCCTCTCATGACCGTCTTGGATAGTTGGAAAGAGGAAGAGCTGACATATGAGGTAGTCTCTGAATACGTGTGTAGCTAGGTCATGCGTTGTACTGGTACTGAGGAAAACAATTTGGGTCATGCCACAGAGTACTATTGTCTTGATGGAAACCATTCTTCTGGTCACAGAAGTGGTTGTGGAGGAAGAGGCACATGTGGCGATGAAAAGGATTCAAAGCGTCCTTGGAAGTTGAACAAGTGTGGTAAGCCTAGAAACTGGGTACAGGAGAATAAGAGTCTAAAGAAGAAAGATGGAGGAAATGGTGGCAAGATTTAGGACAAAGGAAAGGATAAAAAACAGTTGATAAATATGGTAAAAAAGAGCATATCCACAAGGAAGGGAGTGGCACTACATAACTGTGGAACTTATAGGCTTCATTCTAGCATGAATCACCATTTTCCCGAGAGAAAGATAGGTTCATTTCCATCTGCACACCAAATATCACTTCAGGTGTGCCAATGTCAGCCTTGTCTATGCACAATGTGAGGGAGATAAGTTGATCAGTATTGACGTCAACGGTACTCAGAATAATTTAAAGCTAGAGAACATTTTCTACAAGCCGTCTTTTACGAAAAACCTCTTCTTGGTATCCAAAATCTTCAACCATAACATGACGGTCATTTTTACAAAAGAGGAGGCCGTGATTTTCAACAAGGACATCAAGATAGTTTATCATAAGGAGAGTCTCGTTCTACGAGTCTTTGTTGGGATTTGGATCATCTGGTTGAACTTCAAATGTATAAGAGAAAGTTAAAGGAAACTACCAGATGCCTACTCAGATTGTCAATGTGATTTTGCCATTGGAAAGATAAGATGGTAAAATATCTGTAATCAAAGTTTCAGGACAATCCAATGGTCGGATTAGAAGTATGAATTTTCAGAATTTGTGTGGTTATCGAGTGCCATTTTCTGGATGATTATGGTTGGCGGCTCCATGCCTTGGCCTCAGAAACAAAAAAGTCAACATATCCAGGGTCAAGAGCGGATGGAATAAATATAAAAAAGGTCTTAGATTCCTAGATTGCCTTGTCAAAGTGTGCGGAGTGTGAAAAAGATATCTCTCTTTACTTTTTAGGTTTGGTGAGATCTTTGTGTGCTAGCTATAGATACGTAACGATTCTCCATGGAATTGTGGACTATGTGATCACTAGGAGTATACCACGAGGCCATTCTCTAGCTCTCTAGATCATCTGTGACTGGTCAGAATGATTACTAGGCTGATTTCCTTTTCTTGTGAGATTGTGGACTCTAGTACATGAGCATTAGCCTCCATGACTAAGTGGTATGGCTAGTGAGAGGGCTGACTTACTCAAGCTCTAGCTCTATATATGCTTCATCATTTTTAGTAATTCAAGAACCATTCATTAGCACAACTAATGTCCAGATACTCGCTTCTCAAAGGATATCCCTCTTCACTAGATGCAAAATTCCCATGAGTTAATGACCTCTATATGTTGTTGACCAAACCTTTGGAGAGTACAAATGAGGAGTATGTGGCGGTTGAAGAGTCCAAGTCTCCAAAGCCTGACATTACACCATAGGTTATTACCATGGCAACAAAGCCCACCAAAGATACTGATGTTGAGTTATGGCACATGCATGTTGGGAATGTGGCCGACAACAGACTCCAAGGTATGCAACAGAATAAAGTGGTTCATGGGATGGATGGATGCAAGACAAAGGATGAGAGAAAATACAAGAAGCTTTATGAGCCATGCCTCCAAGACAGGGCAAAGAGAAATCCATTTGAGCATAATGGCCAACATATGGCATTTTTCTTAGACTTGATTCATTATGATATATGCACACTACTCCACACTTATTCATTGGTGGTAACAAGTATTTCCTGACACTAGTAATGATCATAGTCACAAGATGTAGTTCTACTTCTTCAAGGTAAAGGAAGAGGTCAAGGAGAAGCTACAAGAATATGCCTCATGGTAGATCAAGATGAGCAAGAAGGTCAAGGTGATGTGAATGGTAGTGCGTACAAGGCATGCAAAGGCTGGTTATTCCAACATGGCATCAACCACAAGACCACCACATTAAATCACATACAATAATGACATTACCATGCAGATGGAATAGACTTTCCTTGGCATGAAGCAAAGATGCTCTTTGATGCTAAACTCCCATCTTGCTTTTGGGCTGCAAGACGTGCTTACTACCTTACGAATCTCACTTGGATAGCCTCCAATGGTAGATGCAATAAGAAATAATATGAGAAGTAGCTGAGGATACCACAAGAGGCTTGATCAAGGAAGAAGACACACCTTGTACTTGAAATTCCTTGGTTGTACTAACTAGATAAAGGTGGAAGAAGGGGAAGGAAGTGGCAAGCTGGACACACATGCTTGCAAGTCTGTGATGGTCATCTATGACACTAGACATAAGGTATATACGTTGTAGGACCAAGCAGCTGGAAAGCTCACGAGGAACCATGATATTGAGTTGGATGAAGGCATCATTTGCAAGGAAGAGTTGCTATATCGTATCCATGCTCGATAATCAGAAATGTGGGTTATGTTCCTTGAATCATGTGATCAGGTACTTGAGAACTGCCACATGGTGCCATCGATTAAGGGGGATGCTGCAACATGGAGAGTGGCTGTGTAGGTTGAAACAACAATAGAATCTGACACATCATCTGGATTTGTTGAGGCCTCTAAATCAAACTATGACGCCAGTGGCTCTCCCTCAAATAATGGATCATTGCCACTATAAATATCATCCAGATAAGAGCAACGAAAGTAGCTAAGTATCGAGGCACCACCTGCCACATTCCGCCGTTGTACGTGATAGGAGAAGCATCTGCCTAAGGAAGATGCTGACAGTGCTAAATGGACCGGACTCAGCTGGGAATGCTTGGCTCTATAAGATATTATGATTGTAGAAAAAGCAATGAATGTCCTAGATACAACCAAGTAGAAGGGGATATTCAACAGTAAACTCATGTCCATTGAAGAGAATGCAATATTGAGTCTATTTGACAGGCTCCTAAACACCCACATGATGGGGTCAAAGTAGGTACTCTACATGAAGTTCAAGTGGGATGATACTACTGACAAGAAGATAACAAGAGTTAAAATGAGGGATTGTTTCTAGAATGGAGGCTTAAAGTAGAAGGAGACCTTTGCACATGTTATCACCTTTGCCACAATGAGGTCCATGTTGGGCATTGTTGCTACAAAAGATCTAGTGGTCTACCAGATGGATGTCAAGATAGTTTTCCTTCATGAAATGCTAGACAAAGCGGTACTGATGGAAGTGCCTGAGAACATCAAGGCTCTAGAGGACAAGGTATGAATAATCGTTAAAACGTTCTCAGCGCTAAAACAAAATCCAAGGATGAAATACAAGAAAATCGATGACTATATGACTGGACGTACCTTCATGCACTGCCAAAATAATTCCATTGTCTACATATGATAGGATGAGAGAGGCTTGATATTTTTTGTTTAGAACATGGACAACTTCATCATGTACTCTTTGTCAATCGGGCCAATGAATGAGCTAAAGTCAAATCTCACGAGTAGGTTCAAAATGAAGGATATGGATCCTCTCATGTTTTATCTTGCAGTAGCCATCCACCACAACTGAGTTACAAAAACCATAAAGTTGAACAAGAAAAAGTACATCATACAGATCATCAAGCAATACAACACGGAGGACTCCAAGTCCATCACTTTACCCATGACAACAGACTACAAGCTCTCCTGTTACATGAGCCATAGCACTGGAAACACAACGTCATGAGATGGATAATATTCCCTACCAGTCTGTTGTCTGCATCCTCATGAATACCATGGTATAAATACGTCCTGTCATTTTCTATGTTGTAGGACAGGTTTGCAGGTTTGTAGCCAATCCAAGGCCACAATACTGGCAAGTTGTGAAGTACATCATACACTATCTTCAGAATATGGGAAACATGGGACTCCTCTTCAGAGGCCTGGAAGGATCTGGCCTACCACGTCTCGTGAATTATACCAAAGCTGACTGTGGAGGAAGATTTGATGACAAGAAGTCCACCTCAGGCTTTGTATGCCGCTTGAATAGTAACAGTCTCTTGCGCCGGTAGGCCCTATTCCCAAAAAAAGCAGATCCATCTTAGCAGCAGAAGAACGAGAGTGTCGTTGGCAGTCTGATGTACCTAATGGTGGCAACCAGGCCAGACCTCGCACATGCTCTGAGTATTGTGAGCAAGCATTTGGCAAATCCCGGCCCTCAGCACCACAAGGCAGTGAAACGGATATTCCACTAAATTGTTAGAACGATGAACATCGGCATCACCTACAATGGTACCAACAATAGCATCATCGCCTACAGAGACGCAGATTGGGCTTTAGACTCTCAGGATCACACGTCCATCTTTGGGCATGTGGTTCTCATGAATGGAGGGACCATTAGCTAGTGCAACAAGTGGCAGGTGGTCGTGGCCACCTTTAGCACAGAAGCTGAGTACGTGCGTTTTAGCTTTGGAGCCAAGGAAGCAGTCTGGCTTTACCGTTTCATGGCATAGATAAGTGGGAGTGTAGGAGTTCTAGTTCTCATGCACGTCGACAACCAGAGTGCAATCGCTGTTGCCAAGAACCCGAGCACCATGCTCGAACCAAGCACATTAGCATTACCTATCACTTTATCAAGCACATAGTGCAAGAGGGTGCTATCAAGCCAGAGTTCACCCCAACCAGCAAGCAGGTTGCTGATTTTTGCATCAAGCCAATGACCTATGAGAAGTAGCAGTTTTGCATATAGGTATGTGGACTCAACCCACTCAGACTATGGCAAAGTAAGAGACTGTTCAGAATAGGATCATCTCGCTCAGTTTTCGGTCCATAGGGGCAATTTCTAGGAAACTACTAGATGCCTGCTCAGATCACCATCCGAATCCATCATTAGAAAGATCAGGTGGAAAATTATCTATGGTCTAACTTTCAGACCGATCCAACAGTGGGATTGAGAGATATGAATAGTCAAAGTTTCTGGGCGCATGGATCGCTAGTGTCTAGGTGACCATGGGCGATGGCTCCATGTCTTAGCTTGAGAAAAGGAAAATGCAAGAGGTCCAAGGTCAAGACCTGATAGAAGAAAATATACAAAAATGTTGTTGGAATTATGATTATCTTGTCAGAGTGTGCTGACTATGATAAAAAGTACCTTTCCTTGCTTTTTAGGTGAGGTGGGATCATTCTATGCTAGCCATGGATACATGGCAGTTCTCCATGCGATTGCGGGATATGTGACCAATAGGAGTGAGCCATGAGAGTGTTCTCTAGCTTTGAAGGTTGTGTGTAACTGGTCAGCTTGATTGTTAGGCTGATTTCCTCTCTTGTGGGAGATTGGAGACTCTTGTGTGTGAGCCTTAGCCTCCATGGCTAAGTGGTGTGGCTTGTGGGAGAGCTGAGTTGCCCAAGCTCTAGCTCTTTAGGCACATCGTTCTGAGTGATTTGACAATGTGTCTTCAGGACAATTGATGCCATTTTAGTCCCACATGCTCGCTGCTCCAAGGCTCCCCCTCTCCTCCAAATCCAATAATAATAAAATACAGTAATTTCTATGAGCTACTCTGTGTAAAACCATGCTTATGAGGATGATATGTACTCTTGGTTGAAATGATAGGAGTCGACACCAAGTGCCAGTGTATCATCCTTGTTTCCTAGTCTGTTGCCTGAGGCTCGTTAATACTAGTAGTCTATATTCGCGTACATCAGCCTTCATCAGCCTACATCAGTCGCAATAAAGTAGAGAAGTAGAATAGTAAAACACAGTATGATGACACCAAAAATGTTTAGTCTTGAGTTGGTGAACTGTGGCATGTGGAAGTTGACAAGGATAGGTTTTATTTGTGGAAATAACAGTTTGACATGTTTAGAAGAGTATGTGGCTACTTTAAGATGTTGATGCTCCCAATTTTGCCGCGTCCTTGATTTTCTCTGTGCTGATTTGGCTCCACGCTAATTGCGGAGCGTGCACCCTCACCACTGTTACTGACTAGGCAGTAGGTGTAGCGGATTCAAAACACTAACTCCCAACAACAAGCAGCTCTGCGGACCACAAGTCAGTATCCTTGCGTGAGAACCCCATCAATGAATGACACTCTGCGGGCCACTTCTTACCACACGCGAGCCCGCCACCTTATGGCGTCCAGCTCCCCTTCCGCGGAACCCCGTTCCGCGGCCGTGTGCAAGCAAGGGTACCGCCAGTAGCTCACTTCATCCCGGGCTTGGTTCTTCACGTACTCTGTCCCAGAAACCGAGGACAGGGCACCAAAGGTAATGGAAGGCAAGTGGACAGAGGGTTTGAAACACACATGAGAGCGAACAAATGTCTTTGATTATCAAGGAATTAAGACTGAAACACACTTCTACTATCACTACCTAGGCTTTATCTATTTGGGACTCCGCACGGCATGTCTACACGCCGTCGGTCCCATCCCTCTCATAGCACCCTATTTCCTCCCACCTGGACTCCACGCAGTGTGGCTACACACTACGGGTCTCGTCCTCACACACACGCACCACAACTTCTTGTCAGAACCTGAATCCGACAACAATACTTCCTCGGACTGAACTTCAGAAAAATGCACCAAGACATCCGGTGCAAGTCCACAAGTTCTGCTCCGCACCCAACGGCCATAAGCAAAACGGTACGTTATCAAGCGAAGAACCAAGGCCGTTGGAACAACATGCGAACATATTCGCGACGCGTTCGGCTAGCGTTAAGAAGCCGTTCTCACTATTGATTTGTCCTGTTCTGAACTGTATATACAGAGGATGTTCATTCCCTCTCAAGATAACCAGAACAGTTCTCCTCATCCTGTTCCCCCTTGGTTCCGCGGCTTCGCCGCCGTCTCTTCGCTCTGCTCGCCCCTTCGCATTTCCTACATTTGCTAGCCCCTCTCAACCCTTCGCTCCGTCACTCTCGCTCCTTCGCTCAAGCTCTTTTACTCCGCCAATCATCACTCATCTCGCCAGTACTCTCTCTCACAACAACTTGGCTACCTCGACTACCTCGTGCCTTCGTCTGTATCAGCTCCCGTGACTAACTCCTCGAACCGCGCTCGCCTACGTCACTCTGCTGACGTGCTCTTACATGTGCTAATGATTCTGCCTGCTTCTGTTGCTGCCACTCTCGTATCTGCATTCTTCTGACACTTCTACTGGTCATCTTCTACATCCGCGGCTTGTGTACGCAGTCTTCGTGTATTTCCTTGAATCTTCGCCCTCCACGATGTGTCTCCATGGGTTCCTCAGTGATTGATGCTCGAGCCTTTGTGTTGATTGGCCGTTGCTCCCCTGATTGCTCCATTCGCCCGCTGGTCCATCTGCCGTTGTTCCAGTAACTGCGCACCTGACTACGGTTCGGCCCTTGTTCCCTTCTGACTACGGATCTTCTTGCCCCTGCTTCCCGCCTTTCCCCATCCTCCGCCACAAGTGCTTGAGATAGCCATAGGAAGGTCGTCCTGGCTTCACCGCCCCTGGATTCCGCGCCACCCCACGCTCAACTGCGTCTGCGGGAGCCAGTGTTCCTTGCGCGGTTTTTCGTTTGCCGAGATCCAATCTCGGCAGATTGGCCCCTTCCGTGAAGCAGCGGTAGAAACATGCTTGACACTGATGTCCCCAACCTCCCTTTTCAAAAGACTCTGTCCTACAGTCTCTGTGTGTGGCACGCGCTTGAACTTTCCGCAGGGCTTGGGATGGTCTTCCTCCTGGCAGAGTCGACAGTACTTTTCCACTTCTCCCCTTTCCCAGTGGTACATTGCCATGCACTTGTCGTGGACAAAGAGTCTGCATCGGGCACACCACACTTCTATGGTGGGCATGCTCACCACCTTCTTGCTTGAGGAGCAGTGGGGCGCTCGCTCGTACTTCTTACAGCTGGAGCACCGGTAAATCCTCTTCCCCTCTTCGCTCCATCCCACTTCCTCGACACACGAGCCATGGGCAAGCTGCCCGCAATGCTCCCAGCGGTAGACCACCTCACTCAACCGTCCAAAGCAGTTATCTCCGCTGTAGTGACGCAGGCTGGGGAACTTCCACTTGCTCTTCCGCTCCTGGTCCCAACAGCGGCGGCAGGTCCAGATGCCCTCTTTCCCCTGTCGCCCACACCGCACATGACACATTACCCGGCACATTTTGCATGCCTTTCCAGACTCTACCAGCTCCGTTTCGCAATTCGCGCAAACCGGTGACAGTGTCACGTTGTCGTATGCGAGCGAGGCCCCTCCCTCCAGGAGCGCGTTGCCCACACATTTGTGGCATTCTTCTGCCCAAGGGGAGTTGCCTGTGACCAATCAGGCCGGGTGGGCCAACGTTGTGCACTTGGCACAGCTTCTGCCCTCATTGACTGCATTGGCACATGTGGGACACTGCAGTGCGAACGCCTTTCCCGCGAATGGCTCTTGCTCCTCATCTCCCTCAGAATCCACCTCCTCTCCTTCCTCGGTCATTCGGGGCAGCTTCTAGACTCCGCGCCGCTTCTCCATCTCTCGACGGCACCTTCCTTACAATCTGAGTCCGCTTTGTTCCCCGGACTCGTTCCTCGGCCGCTACAGACACTTCTCGCATATCCTGCGGTCGCAGATTTTGCAATCTTCCACAGTGCGGCCCCAAATATGCCCACATTGGGCGCACTTTTTCTTCTCCCTCTCTTTTCTGGCCTGCTCTCCTTTTGCCGCCTGACCTGCCTTATGCCACTGTTTCATGGTAGCTCCTGAGACCATGCGGGGCCCTTGCTGTGATCCAGACTGATCCACCTCTTCCTCCTCTTCCTCTTCTTCATCCTCCGGGTCCCATCGTCCGTGCGCCTTTCCCCCTCCTGTGCCTGGGCCTGCTCCATCATCCCCTCCCGTCTCCTTCCCCGCTCCCTCTTCTCGGGCCTCACAGATGCACTTCAAGCAAGTGCAGTTCAGCCCAATGCAGCTCTTTGTCGGCCCCTGGTGTGCCGGTTGGCCGCAGACGTGGAGACGACCTTCATGAGTGGCCCTTCAAGTAAGGTTTTCCTGCACCACACGTAGGGGCCTGTGTATGTGGCCAGTTCGCGAGGGCTCATGGGTGCACCCTTCCGCGGGATGGCGGCGGACGCCCTCGGGGTTGTCTTTCCACTGCCTGGCTGCTGGTGCTCTGGCTGCCCTAATCGCAGTTGTTGTTCCTGCCGTTGGCCCCTCTACTCCTCCACTCGCCACTGTCGCCCTATTTGGATCTCCCCTCTGGACACTTCCTACACATCGGAGTCCTCTGTTGGTGCCTGTGCCCGGGGTTCTTGGCTCCATGCCTACTCCTGCTCCTATACCTGAGCCTCGCACCCCTCCAATACCTCCTCCGCTTGCCAACCTCTTGAGCCTTTGCGTTCCTCGAGCGGAGGAAGCGCCCCGCCCGTACCTGGGATGTGTGTCGGCCAGGCTGAAGGTAGGAGAACTAGTTCGGTGGTCAGGTAGCTCTGATCGTTGAATCTATCTGGTCGTTCCAGCCACACGTGTCCCGCATCTATGGTGGCTACGCGGTACACTTGCCGCGCCTCTTCTGCTTCACGCCCCGCGCCTGGGAATGGGCGGAGGTAGACTAGATTTCCTTCCTTGATTGGTCTGTGGTTGAGGCGTCGGTTTGCAGCGTCGCATCCGCGCCAGGCCAAGACAGAGGCCCAGAGTCGTGCCTCGGCCCTCATCGCATGTGACTTCCGGCACCGCTCCCGGAACCACTCCTAAACTTCCCAGTCCCTAGCTGCCTCCTGTTCCTCCTCTGAGCGACCATCTTGCTGCTCCTCCGGCTCCAGGGGCAACCGCAGGAGTGTTTGTGGCATGTCGAGTGTCGCACGCGGAGGCTGTCCAAAGAGGAGGGCATGTGGGAAGAACAACGTGGCATGGCTGGGTGTTGTATTGATGAAGTGTGTGGTCTTTTTCAGAGTTTCTTCCCAGTTCTTACTTTCCATGGTAGCCACCGTCCATTCCAGAATATCATGTAGCCTCTCCACCTGCCCCTGAGACTTAGGCCGGTACCGCCCGGAGTGTACATGCTGTATGCCCCATTCTTCAAGCTCCTCGCGGAATGCCCTTGCAAACTCGGTCCTGTTGTCGCTGTACACCACACGGCATCCTCCAAAACCGATAGAAAATCTCTTCCCGGATGAAGCAGGCTGCTCGGGCGAAGGATTTGTCAGGGACGGCGCGGACCCATATGTATTTCGTGAAGTGGTCCACTGCTGCGATCCAGTACCGCTCTCCCTGGGTGCAGCGAGGATGGGGCCCATGGAATTCGATGATGATGCGGTCCAGGGGTTCACCGATGGGAGAGGACAGCAAGAGGGGCATATCTCGCGGTATTACTTACCAGCTTCGTTCATAGGGGGCGTAGTGCTGCACCACCTCTCGGACGAGTGCCGCAGGTTTCGGTATGTGTAACATCTAGGATAGGCGATTCGTGAGTGCCTGCATGCCGGTGTGATGGTGGCAGTGGTATGTCTCGACTACCGCTTTCTGTAGCGTGGGCGGAGGCACCCACAAGACCTTCGGTGAGGTACGCCAGAGCCTTCTGCCCTCCTACGCATACTGTTTGCAGAGGCGGGCGTGGTCATCCTTAATCCGCCGGTCAAACGTCACCCCCAGTTGTGTGTCCAACGCCGCATACATTTTTTGCACTTCCTCTTCTGTTGCTCCTTGGTGGTGGCGCGGAGCAGGATGTGTGTCGTTGCCAAATCCGCCAATCGTGCGTTTCCATCGGTCCCTTCTAACCCGATTTCTCCGCGCCAGCCTCCACTGGTTTCTTCTTCGTTTCAGGCGCTTTCCTGTCAGTCCCGGTGCCCTCCTGTCGTCCTATTCCGCTTTCATCACCTGAAACCGCTTTAGGTTCTCCTCGTCATAGACGGGAGGCTCCCGGTCCCAGCTTTTTGGCGTGGGGAAGAGGCGAAGAATTCTTACCGTGCGCAGTTTGCCCTCATCCCACCGGTCCCGCATCCCGATCTCCGGGAGTTCTCTGTGCCGCCTGACCCGCCCTTTGCAAACCTCAGTCGTCTCCGCCTCTGGCCGCCATGGCACCGCAGCCTATGGTAACCGTAGGAGGCCTGGTCCCCTTGCAATGGGTTGATCCTCATCATCTCCCTGTGACTCGCCAAGCTCAGAGATCACCGCTGCCCCCGCCTCCTTCTTGGCCGCTGCAACCGTGCTGCTAGCCCAGGTCCCCTTCCCGTGGATAGCTGCGGTGCCGATATCCCTGAGCATGGGCTGAAGTTGGGTTGGGACTAAGTCAACCAGCATTGGCATGCTGCGGAACACCATTAGGAGCAGCTCCGTTGCCCGGGCAACGTCTTGTTGAGCCTGCGCCAGTTGTGTAGGGTCGATGGTGGGAAGGATGTCGTGTGGTTGACGGTGCGGCTTGCTTCGTTTAGCGGGAGGTTCGAGGACGGTACTGTCTTCCACCGGTCGCTTGCCCTCATCTTGCTGGCGGGATGTTGGCGTGGTCTCCGCAGATGGTGCCGGACCACCCGCGGCCTGTCTCTTAAGACCCTCCTGGTTGCCTTCTGTAGCTTGGCTTGCCTTATGCGCGTGGCTGCCAATAGAGTCAGGCGTGACTTACTTTTTTTCTCTTTTTCGGCTGCCGTCACTCCTGTCTCAACACGAGCGGTTATGTGGACCCGCTCCCTTTTCTTCTCAGGCTCCTCCGCTGCTTCCGCCGTCACTCCTACCTCTGTTCGTCCCCTTGCCACCGTCGCTGTTTCTGTTGCTCTTCTCTCTGCTATAGCTGCTATTTCTGTTGCCTCTGTAACTGCGGCCGCTATTGCTTCCGCTACTGTCCATTTGGTGGTTTTTTCGCATCTCGCCGCTACCTCCTGCTCTGCCGTCGTCTCATCCTTTGGAGGCACCTGCTCAGTTGCCACCACCTGTGTTGCTTCTTCGAGTTCTGCCATTACGCGATCCGTGATTACTTCGCCTTCCTTCCACTGTTCCTCCTCTTCCTGCTGCCATACCGCTTGCAGCTTTTTCCGCATTTGGGAGAGTTCAGGAGAGTCCTGTAGGTAGTCCTGGGCCTCCGCCGCTTTCGTGAGGATGCGGTTCTTCTCTTCTCGGCGTACATCGACGGCCTCCCGGGCCGAGTGTCGTATGGCCTCCTCCTTTAGTGGTTGGCCCACTACTTGCAGGACTTTCCCAAGTTCCTCCGCCATCGCGGTTGCAATCCTCTGGCGGATCTCGCCCTCCCGGGTTAGTCGCCAACATTTTTCGATGGCCACGTACCAGCCGTCATTTTGTCGCTCTTCCTTACAGAGTTGGATGACATCCTAGGCGGTGTACCACGCTCCCCACCTGGTAGCGGCGGCCCGCAACAGGTATCCCCACCTCCATGCTCTTGCCCCAAGCTTCCTGCACGGTGCCTCTGCCGTTCCCACTGGCATCTGGTAGGCATGGTAGATGGCGAGAGCCCGGGTTCGTTCCTGAAGCAAATGCACATAGCGCCGCGTTGGTTCCTTACTTTGGTCGCGGCGCACCTAGAGCCACCATTCTCGGGCTACGTTCACCGAACGATATGGTTGCTCCTTGTCGAGGAATGCTGCCACGCTCTTCATGCCACAAGCTTGTTCCAGATGAGAGTTGAGGACGTCGGGGAGTGCCGAAATGAGCCGTTCCGCGTCGGCCGTTTCCAGTAGTTGGTCCTGTCGTCCCTGCTGCTCGAGGGCCAGGGCGGCCTTTGCCGCGTCCTTCAAGACCAATTTCCAATTCTTTTAAAAGAAGGAGCGCATCACTTCCGCGCGGATGGCCTCCAGTAGTCCCTCTTGCAGGTACGTGATGACACCACAGACTATGTCCAGCAGGCGGGTGGCCCAGGGTTGATTCCACTATCGCTCGAGCTTTCTTCTCCTAGGTTGGTGCGTGCACCCTCCATGATTGTTCCCATGCTAAGCAAGGGCTGCGGTGTTCCGCTTGCCGGACTACCACGCGAGGCTGGTGGGGAGGAGGAATGCGCGGTCGGCGCGAAAGAACCAGGTGGCAAAAGTGTGCCCGGTGATGCCGTTGATGCTGGGGAAGCGGAAGGGCCGGGTGCCAGGGATACGCATGGTGACATTATTTGTGCAGCTGCCACCGCCGGGGATGTAGATGGACCCGATGCCGGAAGTGCGCCAGGCGACGCCACTGATGCCATTGCTGCTGTGGAATGGTCGGATGGCTGAGAGACGCTAGGTGGTGGTACCGCTACCGTGGGTGGAGCAGAGCGACTTGTGCCAGTCGCAGGTGCCGTGGCCTGATCCGTGGGTTGTCGCCGGATGCGGCATCTTGTGGTGCCACCAACCCCCCTATTTGAAGGCGTGGACCCTGCGCTTGACGGACAAGCCATCGCGGATGCTGTGCTGCGGTTCACTCTAGAGCTTCTTGTGACTCGGCGGGTGAACTGAGTACCTGTACCGGGTGGAGCAAGGACCATGGGCGAAGTGACGGAGAGCAGTCAAGGTGAAGTGAAAAGTGGGATGAACGAACGAACGCCAGAAGCCGAAATGAGGCTGAGGATGCCAACGCCGAGCAATATATCCGCTTGACGCAGCGCGAGCCAATCCGCCGCCAAGAGCATGTCATAGGTTAGCACGTCGCAAACCTAGACTCTGTGCGATACATAGATATTGGGGACCTGCATGGGAAGAGCCACGATCTGGCCGATGGGTGCATCGATGGCACCAATTGAAATGGAGAAGTAGAGTCGGGTGGGTTTGAGGAGATGATGCAGATTCAGGGTGCTGACCATCCGCAGCGCAATGGTGGTATGTGTGGCGCCAATGTCCACGATGGCCACGAATTTGCGACCGCACACCCAAATGTAACACGATGCCATGTGGACGGTAGTGGGTTCTGGTGGACCAGGTATCAGCGCGGCGGGGGCCCATGTGCATGGCGCGCGGCCATCGTCTTCCCGGGCGCAAGAATGTCCCATGAGGATTACGTGGGCCACCATGCGGACACCTGTGTCGCCGCTAAGGGTGCAGGAGAGGCGGATGCCAACAGGAGAGAGGGAGGGGTTGAAGGAGGAGGAGAGGGTCTGGAGATGATCCGCAGATGCAGGGGAGTGAAGAAGGAAATCCACTAGGGGAAGAGGATGACGTAGGTCGAGGAGAGGAGAGGTAGAGAGAGTAGGAGGCAGCGGTGGAGAGGATGTGACAGTCGGCACAGCAAAGGAATGCGGTGTGATTGCGGTAGGGAAGAGCGGGGGGAAGGTGTACCGCAATTTCTTTGAGCGTCCTGCCGCAAAGCGTGGGGTTGAAGCTTCAAGCAAACTGGATGTTACTGGCAGGGAGAGTTGGAAGGGTCTCCGCGGGTCCTAGGTGCTCAGCAGGTTCCAGTTCCGGTAGTAGTTGGTGGGCGACCGCATGTTCCTCGTCCGTGAATTCTCGGGCGACGCCCTCCCACTGGGGCTCGGCGTCCGTCGCGAGAGGGGTAGGTGCGAAAGTGGGATCTATAGGATTATCCAGCAAATCCGCAGGGTGTGGCAGGTCTGCGCATGGGAGGCGGCTGAGAGCTTTGGCATTGCCATTGGAAAGCGCGGATTGGTATTTCATCTTCATGTTATAGCCCTGGAGGAGGAGGGCCCATTTGGCCAAGATTCCCTCGTGTTTCAGGGTTCTGAGGAGCCATTGTAACGCTTGATGGTTGGTCAGGACAGTGAAAGGTTTGCCGTTCTTGATGTAGTCGCGTAAATGCTGGAGGATCCACAGCACAGCCAAACACTCGCCCTTCACTGGTGGATAGGTGCGCTCACCGTAGGTGAGTGCGCGACTGGCATACGCAATCACTCATTGGACTGGTTCCTAAACTGTCTGCGACAGTACAGCGCCCAGGCCATCCCGGGACCAGTCGGTGGTGATGGAGAAGGGGAGGTTTAAGTCAGGGAATTCCAGCATGGGAGCGGTGACCAGCCGGTGCTTGATCTCTACCCAAGCAGCGGCGCACTCTGTCGTCTACTCAAAGGGGATGTCCTGATGGATCAGCTGTTACAGGGGTCGGATGATGCGAGCATGGTTGCGGATGAACTTACGATAGAATGAGACGAAGGCGAGAAAGATTTTGACTTGCCCCGCCGTTGTGAGTTGGCGCCATTCTTAGACGGCCGCAATCTTCGCTTGATCCGTTTTGATGCTGTCGGCACTCATGACAAACCCCAAGAAATCCATTTCTAGTTCACACGTGAACACAAATCACACTCTCTCTCGCTGCAGCAGAGACACTATGTCAAGGATGTCTTGCAGCGGTTTGACATGGCAGAGGCCAAACCTATCGACACGTCGCTAGAGACGCGATAGTACCGTGTGAGCTTCAATGGATAACCGGATGCAACCGAGCGACAGAAGTACCCAAGGACCGTCGGCAGTCTCATGTGTCAATCGGCCTGAGGCAAACGGACTAGAAAGCAGGGCCAACACAATAGCACCTGTCCTCCGCTCCTCGCATTTCAGCTAGGAGAAGATATCACCCTTAGGATCACAGTTCCACACTGAGCAGTTCCTAGGCAATAACTTGTTAGCAACTGTGTACACTTAACACTTGGTCACTTTCGCATGAGGTGCTAGTTAAAGACTAACTCCTGGGGCTTAGACCAACCAGTATCTTCTTTATACTATTCCCTAGTTGGACAACTCTTTGAGGAACATCTAAGGCCAGATTGTTTAACTAGAACAAGGAATGACCCTTGTACATATAGTCCTATGCCTGGCTTCTAAGGTGTGTGGGTAGTGGCATTTTTGGGGTCGTCACTCCACACCACCTCACCAGTCCGCCAATTGGCGCATCCACTGACTGCCAAGTGGCGCACTCTCCTCATGCATGGAGAAATGTCGAAGAAACTTCCCCCTGTACATGAAGGTAAAAAAACCTCCTGCACACATCAAGGCTCCATCGCAAGACCTGTTGTCCCTAAGTCCAACATGCTATCCGTTGCGCTACACTTCTGGTGTCTCGCTTGGACTTGCACAATTTACAAGGTTTGGCGGACTTACTCCAAGGGGAGCAGTGCATGCCCAACCTGTCCATCAAGCCATAGCAGTGGCCAGGGGGCATAGAAGAACAACAATCTCTCCCTTGCACCTTAGGCCACCTGTTGTGGTAGTTTTGTTTGACATGAACCTGTAGCTCTGGGTTGTGTTTGTGCACGTCAGCTTTCTTGGTCTTTAGTTCTCATCTCTTGCATCTACCACGCTCACTCCTCGAGCACTTGCAACATGCAAGTCGCTGTCTAGCTGCTTTGTCAAGACGTCCGCAAGTATTTTCCTGGTTATGACGTGCTCCAGTTCCATGATATCCTTGGCGACAAGGTCACGCGAGTAATGGTACCAAATGTCGATATGATTTGTTCGCCGGGAGATCATGTCGTCCTCTACCATAGCGATGGCACTTTGGTTGTCAATGCGGATGACCATTGCTTCCTCTTGTGGTGTCTTGATCTCATCAAGCAAACTGCAAAGCCAATGTGTTTCCTTGCACACTTCGGAGAGTGCAATGTACTCCGCCTCAGACGTAGAAAGTGAGACGCAGTTGTGCTTCCTGCTTGCCCACGAGACTGCACCACCGTTGAGAAGACAAACAAATCCTGAGGTGGACTTCCTGTCATCAATCCGTCCTCCCCAGTGCGCGTCACTGTAGCATATCAATCACAGCAAGTGTGATCCTTATAGACCTCCAAATTGAAGCCCGACGTGCCGAGTCTTTTTGAGGTAGCAAAAAATCTGCTTCACGGCTTGCCAATGTTCTGGCCCAAGATTGGCCACAAACCTGCTCACCTGACCCACTGCATAGGCAATGTCAGGTCGCGTTCCCACCAACGCGTACATGAGGCTCCCAACGGCGGACTGGTACAAAATGTTTTGTATCTCTCGCCGGTCTGCCTCGTTGCTTGGTGACATGGAGGAGGAGAGCTTGCAGTCAGAGGGCATGGGGGTGCTGATAGGTTTGCAATCCTCCATGTTGTAGGACTTCAAGACGTATATGATATACTTGGTCTGGTTGAGCGCAATGGTGCCTGCTTTGCAATTGCGGTGAAAAGCAATCCCGAGGTAGTACTCGAGAGGTCCCATGTCCTTTATCTTTAACTTGCTGGCCAGATTTTTCTTGAGGTCCGTAAGGGCGTCCTGCAAAGAGGAACACGTGATAAGATCATCCACGTACAACGCCACGAGCAGCAAGCCACGTTTATCCTCTCGCACATAGACGCTGGGGTCATTCTTGCAATGTTTGAACGAAATCTCAGACATGAAGCTGTCCATCTCCTCGTACCAGATCCGTGGGGCTTGTTTCAGCCCGTACAACGCCTTCACCAGCTTGCACACCTTACCCTCGAGAACTTTGACACCTTTCGGAACCTCCATTAGTACCTCCTTGTCAAGCTTCCCGTAAAGGAAAGGTGCCTTCACATCCATCTGATGGATCTCAAGGTATTTGGCGGCAGCGACGTCAAGTAGGGACCAGATGGAGGCAAACGTGACAACCGGTGCGAAGATCTCATCCTACTCAGACCATGTGCGCTGTGAGAATCCTTTCACCATGATCCTTGCCTTGTACTTGTCGATGGTATCATATTGCTTCCGCTTCAACCTTGGCACCCACTTTGAGCCCACCACGTGAGCGTTAGCGGGTCTTTCCACCAGCACCCATGTGCCATTTTCTTTGATGGACGCGAGCTCGGTGTCCATCGCCTCCTTCCACTTGGCCGCATCGGGCCTTGCCAGCGCCTCAGCCACAGTGAGCGGCTCTCCCTGAGCCAGACAGGACCAGCTCAGTCCAGTCCAGCTTCCAATGTCAGCATCGTACTTTGCAGTTTTTTTTCTTTGTCGTGTGCTGCGATGTTTCATTGCTAGTGGATCTTTGCAATGATGTTGCTCTTGTGTAGTTGCCTCTCCTGAAGTTAAGTTTTATTCTTTCGAAGAGCCTATGGCCTCTGAGCTAGTTTGAGAGGCCTTAGACGTCTCCGACTCTGTGTTGGAGCTCGCCGATGCATCAGCCTGTGCATCCGCTCTCCTTGCCACACCACTGTTCTTCACGACCTGTGGCAGTGGTACCACCTGCCAGTTTTTGGGATCTTGATCTCCTCAATCCAGCAGTACCAACCACTCTCCCTGTTTCGAGGCTTGCGTGGGGTCAAGCATGTCTTCCTTGCCTGGTTTCCTCCATCAAAGTTTATGTCCTGAATGGTGATGAGTCTTCTTCGTGGCAGGCCCCATAAGCAGTATGTCTTGTGGGTCGTCTCATAGCCCAGCTAACACACTTTCACGCTCTTGCATCCAGCTTGCCGGCACCCTCACCCGCCTGTACCTTAGCCCTTGTGGTACAGTCGAATACTTTCGTGTGTGATGCGTCCGACTTCTTCCTTAACCAAACTTCTTGTGGCGTCATATGTTACTCGCCCTTCTTCTTTCCGTGCCTGTCCAGAGTAGCCACATGATTCAGGTTGACGAGATAGCATGCCGTTCTTGCCGCTTCCACCCAGAACCGCGGTGGAAGCTTTGCATCAAAGAGCATGGTACGCACCATGCCGAGGAAGGTCTTATTCATCTGTTCGTCAACACCATTGCTATGCGGTGTGTAAGGCGTTGTGGGCTTGTGGTTGATCCCATGTTGCCGCAACAAGCCCTTGCATGCCTCATACTCTCCACCGTTGCCGCTCCGAATTACTTTGACTTTCTTTCCAGTCTGCCGCTCCACCATGGCGACAAACGCCTTGAATGTTTTCCTGACCTCTCCCTTTGTTTTGAGGAAGAAGATCCACACCTTGCGGCTGTGGTTGTCTATAAAGGTCAGAAACCACTTGCTACGACCGTTTGACACCGTGCAAAAGGGTCCGCACACGTCGGTGTGAATCAGGTCAAGGGCTGATTCTGCACGGCAACCATTGCGCTCAAAGCACGTTCTCTTGGTCTTGCCTTGGAGGCAAGGTTCACACAGGCTGCCACACCCAACCACATCCTTCTTGCAACCATCCATACCGCGGACCAGTTGTAGTTGCTGGATGACTTGGAGCGTACTGTTTGCAATGTGCCCAAAGCGTCTATGCCACAGACCAGCGTCTTTGTCCTTTGCGGCAGAAGACGCTTTTTCAGTTTTTGTTGGTGTGCTCTCCTGTATTGGTACCGATACCACTGCCTCCGCTGCACCCGCATGACCATTGTCTTCCGAGCTCTTTGCTATTGTTGTCTGCAATACGTAGAGCCCGTCAACCCGTGGAACCTGTGCCACAAGATCTTTGTTGGCATAAAGGATCTTGATGTCATCGTTCCTGGCGATGACCGCCTTCTTCTGCGTGAATACCACCATCATGTCGTTGTCCGTTATTTTTTATACAGACAGGAGGTTTGCCGCAAAGATTTGCATGTAGACCACGTCACGTAGCCGTAGGTCCTTCTCTCCACCATTGAGGCTGATGCTCACTAGCTTGTCTCCCACTCCCTTTGCGTTCACAGTGCTACCATTTGCGCATCTGAAATGCCGATCAGTGGGGCCGATGGAGACAAACCCAGCCTGGTCGTTGCTAGAGTGATGATCAGTGCTAGAGTCAAGCACGAAAGCCGCCGGCCTGAGCAGTGCAGCTCCTTTTGCCGGAGGCGTGCTCTATGCCACCATGTTGGTGGCTTCTTTGCCACCCTTTTTGTTGCCTTTGTTCCCGCCGCTTACACCGTCTTCCTTCTTTGACAACCAGCACTCTATTGCCCCGTGTTTAGGTTTGAAGCAGTTGTGGCAATTTCCTTGTCGCTTGGGAGCCTTGCTGCCATTGTTGCCTCTACCACCACCGCTTCCACTCCCGCCTTTCTGACTAGAGGCCGACCCTTTGCTCCCGCGACTGTTGTAGCGTGCGGCATAGGCTGACAAGTTAGCCTCACTACCACTATGACGGATGGCCTCATTCTGCACGTATTCGGACACTGTCCTGTACGTCAGGTCATTCTCCTTCCAACCACCCATGACGGTGATCACTTGGCTCCAGCTCTCTGGTCGCGTCATCAGGAGGACCATGGCTTGCATCTTTTCATCAATGTCCCAGTTCACTTGGCGAGACTCGCCAGGGAGTCCTTCAAACTCCTGTAAAAAATCAAGGATAGACTCCCCCTCATTAACCCGCATGGTGATTAGCCGTTGTAGGATGAATAATCTGTTCGCGAGGGAGGTTGATTGTTGCACATACTTGAGCTTGGTGAAAGCATCTAAAGCCAGTGTGTACCGCACAATGATGGGAACATACTTCTTGGCTATGGCATTGCTAAGGAATGACATGAGTATATCATTTCAATCCATCGATGCCTCATGCTCACGTGTGCCCTCCCTGGGAACTTGCTCCTCTCCCTTCAGTAACTTGATGAAGCCGCGTGCTTTCATTGCTAGCTCAAACTGCCATTTCCAAAAGGGAAAGTCAATCCCCTCAAAAATGAGGATTCCTCCCAATAGTTCAAGACCTTGCGGCATTCACATTTGCTCCAATGGTCTGTCCTGTGGTAGCCACTGTTGAGTTTGAAAACTTCCCTGAGACAACCTCCAGTCCTCCTGATGGGTCAACCATTTTTTTTGCCCTTATGTGCTTCCCGTGTCTCCACTGCGTTGAGGCCCATGTAGGCTGATGTGAGTCGATGTCTGCTACCGGTTTAAAGGTGCAGTTCCGTAGCTTCCCCTGCAGTTGATGTTTGCCTGCAAACAGAGAACTCAGATTGCACTAGCACACCTAGGGTCTTGCCTCCAAGGGCGGAGCGTGTCCTGGTTGGGACCGAAGGGTCGTGCCTCGAACAGAAGAGCTTGTCATTGGTCCCTGTGTACTTGGTACAAAATCATCTGTTGCAGCTGATGAAGGAGACGGAGCTGATGGAGCTGATGGAGAGAGAGTACCAGAGTTGAGCGAAGCGTGCCTTACAACTGGTCAATGTGGGCCCATAACCCTTTGTCAGCCGGCCTAAGGCGAACGGACGAGAAAACAGGGCCGACACAATAGTACCTGCCGTAGGTTCCTAGCATTTCAGCTAGGAGAAGATATCACCCTCAGGATCACGGTTCCACACTGGGCAGTTCCTAGGCAATAACTTGCTAGAACTTTTTCCACTTAGCACTTGGTCACTTTCGCGCGAGGTGCTAGTCAAAGACTAATTCGTGGGACTTAGACCAACCAGTGTCTTCTTTGTAGTGTTCCTTACTTGGACAACAGTGTGAGGAGCATCTAAGGCCAGGTTGTGTAATAAGAACAAGGAATGAGCTTGGTATATATAGTCCTAGGCCTGGCTTCTAATGTGTGTGGGTAGTGGCACTTTTGGGGTGGTCACTCCACACCACCTCACTAGTCCGCCAATTGGCGCATCCACTAACTACCAAGTGGTGCACTCTCCTCATGCATAGAGAAATGTCTGAGAAACTTCCCCTGTACAGGAAGGTGAAAGAAGCTCCTGCGCACATCAAGGCTCGATCGCAGGACCTGTTTTCTCAAAGTCCAACATGCTATCTGTTGCGCTACACTTCTGGTCTCTCGCTTCGACTTACACAATGAACAAGGTTTGGGGGACTTATTGTAAGGGGAGCAGTGCATGTCCAATCTGTCCGTCAAGCCATAGTAGTGGCCAGAGGGAACAGAAGAACAATATCATGTACCTGATGGTGACCCCAGGTCGGACCCCGCACAGGCTCTGAGTGCTATGAGCCAGCACATGGCTAATCCCGGACCTGAGCACCGGAAGGCAGTCAAGCAGATCTTACGTTTTGTTTCTGGAACCATCAATATCAGCATCACCTACAACGACAACAACATCATATATAACACAGACACGTGTAACCGATGATGCTCAGGACATGTGTTCCTCATGAATGGCGGGGCCATCAGCTGGTATAGCAAGCGGCAGGTGGTCGTGGCCGCCTCAAGCATGGAAATTGAGTACGTCTCTCTCATATTTGGAGCCAAGGAAGCAGTTTGGCTTCAGTGTCTCATGGCGGAGATGAGTGGGAGTGTAGCAGTTCCTGTTCCTATGCGCGTCGATAACCAAAGCGCAATTAGACTCGCCAAGAACCCTTAGCACCATGCTCACAGTAAATACATCGACATCACATGTCACTTCATCAGACACATGGTACACGAGGGTGGTATCAAGCTAGAGTTTACTCCAACCTGCAAGCAGTTTGCTGATTTATATACCAAGTCAGTGACCTCAGTCCACTTTGACAATGGCAAAGTGGGAGATTGTTGGGAAAGGGGCCCCCCGGCTCAGTTTCAGGTCCACAAGAGCAAGATACAGGAAACTACCAGATACGTGCTCTGATTGTCAATTTGACTTCATCATTGGAAAGATCAGGTGGCAAATTCTCTACGGTCCAAGTTTCAAGCCAATCAAACAATCGGATTGGGAGATATGAATTTCCAGCGTTTCCAGGGTCATGGACCGCCATTGTCTGGTTGACCATGGGTGATGGCTCTATGCCTTAGCATGAGAAAAGGAAAACGCAAGAGGTCTATGTCTTAGGATTGCCTTGTCATAGTGTGTTGACTAGGATAAAGGTACCTCTCCTTACTTTTTCGGCGAGTTGAGATCCTTGGGTGCTAGCAATGGATACATGGCAATTCTCCATGGGATTGTGGGTTATGTGACCACTAGAGTGAGCCATGAGAGAATTCTATAGCTCTTTAGATCGTGTATAGCTGGTCAGCCTGATAACTAGGCTGATTTCATCCCTTGTGTGAGATTGTGGACTCTAGTGTGTGAGCCTTAGCCTCCATGACTAAGTGGTATGGCTATGAGAGAGCTGACTTGCCCAAGCTCTAGCTGTATACATACTCCATCATTTTGAGTGATTCAAGAACCATTCTTCAGTACAACGGATGCTCTTTCTGTCCCACATGCTCGTTGTGTCAAGGCTCCCTCCCTTCTCCAGTTCCAACATGACTTGCTACAAAGGAGCAGTTCATGCCTTGTCTATTTGGAATAGACTTAGGAGACTTTGTCCAAGGGAGCAGTGCATGCCTAGTCTATTCTGTGCCTGTCCAAATAATTGCCATGGAAAAGAGGCATAGTAGGTCAACACGCAAAAGGTGAGGAGAACAAGTTCATTACGATCAACCTGAATGGTATTGAGAATGACTTGAAGATGGAAAATGTCATCTACATGTTATCGTGTATGAAAAATCTCTTGTCGGTATCCAAACTCATGGACCATGATATGACGGTCATTTTAAGAGGCCGTGATTATCAATAACAAGGACTTCAAGAACTTTTATCCCAAGGAGAGTCTTGTTGCACAGGTTCTAAGAATCAATGGGCTTTATGTACTACACAAAAAGGCCTTTGAGAACATATACGATGCGTATGTGGCATTTGAAGAGTCCAAGTCTTCAAAGTCTAACATTGCATCACAGATCGTCACCATGGCAGCTTGATCCACAAAAGATACTGATGATGAGCTATGGCACATGCACTTTAGCCATGTGGCCGATAGCACACTCGAATCAAGGTAGTACTACAAAGTAGTTCATGAGATGGAAGGATGTGAGGCTAAGGATGAGAGAAAGTGCAAGAAACTTTATGAGCAATGCTTCTAAGGCAAGGCAAAGAGAGAATCATTTGACCATATTGGATAACGTATTGTAGTAATCTTGGACCTGATTCTGTGTGACATATGTGGACCATTTTGTACATTCTCAAATGGTGGACCGGAGTATTTCCTGACCATTATCGATTATGATAACCATCAGATGTACACTTATTTCTTGAAGGCAATGGGAGAGGTGAAGGAGAATCTACAAGAGTTTATTACCATGGTAGAGCGACAGACAAGCAAGAAGGCCAAGGAGCTGTAGAAGGACAATGGTGGTGAGTACAAGGAATCGAAAGGCTAGTTGAGCTTGTATGACATCAACCAAAAAACCTTGACACTTTTCATCCCATATAAGAATGGCACCACCGAGAAGATAAACCAGATCATCATTGGTATGACAGAAAACATGCTCTTCAATTCCAAAGTCCCAGCTCCCTTTTACTTCAAAGCTACAAAAATGCTTACTACATTGTGAATCTCAGTGTGAGAGCCGTACTTGGAACATGTGGGAAGAAGTAGTAGGAGTAGCTAAGGATCTTTGGCTCTACTACACGAGCTACGATCCTAGAAGGAGAGCGAAATAGCAAGCTAGATGTACGTGCTTGCAATTGTGTAATGGTTGGCTATGACGATGGATACAAGGCATACACGTTATAAAACCAAGCAGATAGAGTTTGATGAGAGGATGCTTGGCAAAGGAGAGCTTGATCCTATCCATGCTTACAAATCAAGATAGTGGGTTGTATTGTTTTAATAAAGTAATATGGTACTTACAAACTACCACATGATAAAAATAAGGCATGGTGATGGTACAACAAGAAGAGTGGTTATACATGCTAACGTAGCAATGAACTCAAATACTGGGTTTGAGTTGTTCAACTATAAGACCAGTGACTCTTCCTCAAATAGTGGATCATCGGAACTGCAAGTATGACACAAACAAGAGCAGTAAAAGTATCTAAGCCTCAAGGTACAACCAGCTAAACTCTGACGTAGCACGTCCTAGAAAAAACCTGTGCTTAATCATGAAATATAGAGTGCTGAATTGATAAGACTGAACTGGTCACATCTGGCTGAGGAAGTGTCTGTAACCATAGCGGAGGCAATCGACATGCCATGTTCAACTAAGTAGAAGGAGGCAGTGGACATGGAGCTTATATCCATTGAAGAGAACAGAACAAGTAATCTTGTAGATAGGCCCCCAAACGTCCACGTGGTGGAGTCAAGGTGGGTACTCTGGAAGAAGTTCAAGTAGCTTATTATCATTGATAGATACAAGGCAAGAGTTGTGACAAAAATATTTTCCAAGGATGTAGACACAGATCTATGTTGGGTATCGTAACTGCCAAAGACCTTGAGGTCTACTAAATGGATATGAAGATAGCTTTTCTCTACAAGAAGCTTGACAGCGAAGCCCTAATGGAAGCACCTCAAGGAGCAAAGGCTTAAGAGGGCAAGGTATTCAAACTTGTCAAAACACCTTATGGGCTAAAACAGGCTCAAATGATGTGTTAGGAGTTTGACGGCTATATGGTCGAGCTCATCTTCACGTTTGATCCAAATGATCCCACTCTGCTCCTGGCAGCCACATGTATGCCATGGTAGGAACAGGCCACAATATTTTCTATGTTATGGGATACGTTAAGAGGTTTCTAGATAATCGAGGGCCACAATACTAGTAAATACTAAAATGTATCATACTCTATTTAAAGAAGACACGATACATGAGACTCCTGTTTAGAGGCCTAGAAGGATCCGACCCACAATACCTCATGTGCTATAGAGACACCAATAGGGGAGGAAGAATCGATGACCAAAAGTCCACATTGGGTTTTGTATGCCTCTTGAATGGTATTCTAGTATCTTAAATAAGCAGAAAACAAGACTATGTCTCCCTCTTTGTTGATAAGGCAGAGTATATTGGAGATCTCTGTCATAATCATGCAAGGAGACACAGTGACTATGCAATTTACTTACTTGGATAAAAGTTCCAAAGATAGAAGCACGGTGGTCTGGGTCAATAACAAGAGTTTCATGCCAATGGAATAGGATGACATCATCTCCCGGCATACCAAGTACATCGACATCACGAACCACTACTCATACGACCTGGTCGCAAAGGATATCATGGAACTATAATACATGGAGACTATTCTTCTGACCAAGGCATTTCATAGCAAATTCCATTTTGTAGGAACTCGAGGGATCGGTATGGTCAATGTAGTGGACGAAGACTAAGGTCAAGCCAGTTGGATAGAGAAGAAATCATATAGAGAATGGACACAGGTGTAAGACAGAGTTTTTCATCTCATACATCCCTGTTCCATACTTGATGTTTGGATAGTTACAGGAAAGACTATGCATGCTCTACTGCTCTAGAGTAAATCCCTTAAGTCTGGTCTATATGGACAAGGAATACACTACTCCTTTGGAGAAAGTCTAAAATGTGCTGAATGTACTTTGTAGTTTAGACCAAGGAGACTTGCTCCAAAGGAGTAGTGCATACCTCGTCTATCTGGACCAAACTTAGTAGACATATTCCAAGGTAGCACTGTATACCTAGTTTTTCCTATTCTTGTCCAAATTTCATCCATGGACAAGGGACATATCAGGTCAATAAACAAAGATACAGATGAACAGAGATACTCAGTATCTTAGTTCATTTCTAATGAGATATCTTCTCTTTCTAGCTATCTTGGCCTTAGTCTTTGTCTGCTTCGTAGATCATGCCAATTCCTTAGGTACCTGCAGAATATAATTTGATATCAAGCAAGTAGGCATGGTCATGTAATCATCAAGTCATGCAATCTACAAGGATATTCTTGGTCATGCAATCTGCAAGTATCGTCTTGGTCTCCATGTACTCCAGGTCTACATTCTTCTTTGTGACCAAGTTGTACGAGTTGTGGTACCTGATGTCGATGTGCTTGGTCCACTAGGAGATGACATCATCTTGTGCCATTTACATGGTATTGTTTTTATTGATCTTGACAAATGTCGCTTTCTTTTGCGGTACTTTTATCTTAGTAAGCAGGCTTTAGAGCCAGTGTATTTCCATGCATGTTTCTCACAAAATAATATGCTCTACCCTAGTAGAAGAGAGGGAGAAAGAGCCATGTTTTTGGCTTGTTTAAGAGTATGTATCAGCATTCAAGAGTTACACAAAGCCCGAAGCTGACTTTTCATCATCAATTCCTCCTTCCTAGTCGGTGTCTATATAGCACACAAGGCATTGCGGATCAAATTGTTCTAGCCTCCAAACACGAGGTCCATGTGTGGTGTATTTTGTAGATAGAGTATGATGCATTTCATTGTTTTCCAGTGTTGTGGCCCTAGATTGGCCATAAACATATGGACATGTCCCACACCATAGAAAATATGAGGATTTCTTCCTATTATGACATGCATGAGGCTATTAATAGCAAGATCGTAGGGAATATTCTCAATCTCACACCATTATACTTCCGTACTAGGGTTCATGAAGGAGGAGAGATTTTAGACTTTCATCATGGGTATGCTAATGGACTTGTTGTATGATGTAGTCCTTGAGGACCTCTATTATCTACTTGTTGCTAAGATACGGTAGACGGCCTTTTCAAGGTAGAACACAAGAGGACCCATGTCTTTCATCGTAGACCTGCTGCTTGGATTGGAATTTTGCTCATTCAATAGCTTAATTGACAACTAGTAAATTATCCGGTCATCCACGAATAGTACAACTGGCATCAAGTCTCACTCGTCCTCTAGCACATAGACACTAGGATAGTTGTGGGACTACATGAACGTAAGGTCAACCATGAAGTCATCCATCTCCTAGTACCACATTCTTGGAGCCTGTTTGAGCCGGTATAGCACTTTTGGAGGTTTGTATATCTTACCCTCTAAAGCCTTCACTCCTTAAGGAACTTTGATAAGTACCTCTTCGTCAAATTTCTTTTGGATGAAACATGCCTTGACATCCATCAAGTGGATCTCTATATTTTTTATAACAGTGATAGCCAACGTGGATCTAATAGAGACATATATGACAATAGGTGTGAAGGTGTCCTCATACACTGAGCCTACATGCTAGAAGAACCCTTTTGACCCTACTCTTCACTTGTATTGCCAACCGGCCTGAGGTAATGGACTAGAAAATAAGGCCGACTCAGTGGCACTTATTATTCGCTCCTAATATTGTAACAAGGAGGAGATACTACCCTCAAAATTACATTTTCACACTTGGTAGTTCATAGGAATCACTTCCTTTCACTATGTCCTTAGCACCTAGTCACTTTCGCGTGACGAACCAACTCGTAGGGCTTAGACCAACTACTGGTTTTTCAGTATCTGCCTCTTGTGGACAACTCTGTGAGGAGTCTCAAACGTACGAACTATAATACATCACAGGTAACTGATAAGTACTTATAGTCCTAGAGCAAGCCTCTAGCCTAAACGTATAGTGGCTCCTTGGATGAGCCACTTTAGGGACAAATTGCGTTCCATCATCCCCCCTTTCTACATGGTACTCTCTCTGACCACCAACTGGCACTAGCCACCAGGAAGGACCTTGAAAAGTACTAAGATGTCTCTTAGAACCTTTGTGTCCTTTCAGTCATAAAGAAAATTAATCACTAGGCTGGGATTTGACCGAGTGACCTCTCGCTCTAAAGACTACCTCTAGAATGTCTAAGCCACAAGGATTTTTCCCAGGTAGTATTTGTAAGCTATACCATCCAGTTTAGACCAAGGGGACTTGCTCCAAAGGAGCAGTGCATGCCTTGTCTTTCTGGACTAGACTGAGAGGACTCACTTTGAGGGAGCAGTACATGCCTAGTCCGTCTTGTGCCTGTCCAAATGTCAGCCATGGACAATGAACATATTTTGTGAACAAACTCTCCCTTGTATCCATTTATTGCGAGATATCTCTTCTCTCGAGCTCTCCTAGCCTTGGTCTTTGTCGGCTGATTTGATCATATGGATGCCTCGAGCACCTGTAGAATGCAATTTTATGTCAAGCACCTTGGTTATACAATCTGTAATATCTTCTAGGTCTCCAAGTATTCCAGGTCCACAATCTTCTTTGCGACCAGGTCACGTGAGTAGTGGTATCTGATGTCAATGTGCTTGGTCCACCGGGAAATGACGTCATCTTGTGCCATTATCATGACACTCTTGTTGTCGATGCGCACCTCTTTTACTTCCGTCTCTGGCATTTTCATCTCAGCAAGCAAACTCCATAGCAACTATGTCACCTTGCATACTTGTGACAGAGTAATTCACTCTGCCTCATTAATAGAGAGGAAGATATAATCTTGCTTTCAGCTTGTCCAAGGGACTGTACCACCGTTCAAGAGGTACACAAAGCCCGAAGTAGACTTTTTGTCATTGATTTTTCCTCCCTAGTCGGCATCCGTGTAAGACACTAGCCATGGCGGATCAGATTTCTCTTTACCTCTAAACTAATGTTACATGTGTCATTTGTTGTGTAGATAGCGCATGATGCGATAAACTGCTTGCATGTACCGTGGTCTTGGACTGGACGCAAACCTTCTCAGGGCGTGTTCCTACCATGATATACACGAGGCTAAAAACAGACTGGTAGGGAAAGTTCTCCATCTCAAACCATTCTGCTTACGTATTGATGGACGTGTAGTCCACCAGGAGGTCATGGAGGTCATGGCTCCCGGAGGTCGAGATCTTGATGTCTGTTGTCATGGGTGTACTGACGGACTTGTATTCCTCTATGTTGTAGTACTTGAGGACCTCCATGATGTTCTTGGTCTGGTCCACCTCGATGGTGCTTGCTGCTCAATTCCGGTGGAAGATTATCCCAAGGTAGAACTCAAGAGGACCCATGTCCTTAATCTTAAACCTGTTGCTGAGATCTGTCTTCTGCTTTTTCAACAGCTTGACAAACAACAAGCAGATGATCAGGTCATCCACGTACAGTACAACCAGCATCAAGCCTTGTTTAGCCTCCCGCCTATAGACTTTAGGGTCATTCTGGCCGTACAAAAAGGTGATCTCGGCCATGAAGCCATCCATGTCCATGTACCATATCCTTAGGGCCTATTTCCGTCCATAGAGTACTTTCACCCGTTTGCGAACCTTGCCCGCAGGAGCTTTCACTCTGTTGGTTACTTCCATCAGCAATACTGCCTCAAGCTTACCATAGAGGAAAGCTGTCTTGACGTCCATTTCGTAGACCTCAAGATTTTTTCCAGCTGCGATGTCCAACATGGATCTGATGGAGGTAAAGGTGACGACAGGTACGAAGGTCTCCTCGTACTCTGAGCATACTCGATAGGAAAATCACTTTCCCACAACTCTTGCCTTATACTTGTCAATAACACCATCTCGCTTGAACGTTTTCCAGAGTACCCAATTCGATCCCACAATATCTGGACCGAAGTATTGCCAGTGGTACTCCATATCTTAATTGCTTATGTTACTCTTGTACTACCAGTGATTCGTTGTTTGAGGAAGAACCACCGGCCTTAGATTTTGAATCTTAGGCCTCGGACAACTCACAATTAGTATCAGAGTCCATCGCTGTATCAGCCTGTACAACCATTCTACCTGTTGCATCATTAGTCTGCTTCACGTGCACCATCTGCCAGTTCTCACATGCCTAATCACCTGACTTGAGCAACACAATCTACTCTCCTGAGTTAGGAGCATGGACAGGATCCAGCGACTCTCCCTTCCCCAGCGTCCTTTCATTGAATTTAGCATCTTCACCCCTGATGAGCTTTCCAGCCGCTTGGACCCATTGCCTGTATGCCTTATATGCAGTTTCATAGCCAACCATTACACATTTTTTAGTGCATCTAGCTTGCCACTTGATTCTTTTGCTTGTGTGTTTGTCTAGTTGGTACAACCAAAGATCCTCAAGTGTAAGGCATTTGGCTTCTTTCCAGACCAAGCGTCTTGTGGCGTCCTCAACAAGTTTTCTTGCTGCTTCTTGTCGCGCCCTCCAAACGCGGCTGCCAGAGTGAGATTCACAAGGTAGCAAGTAGTTCGTGCAACTTCAGCCTGGAAGCAAGGTGGGATTTTGGCATTCAAGAGCATGCTTTGTGTTATGCCAAGGATTTTCTGATTCATCCGCTTGGCAACGTCATTTCTCTAAGAGGTATAAGGTATGTTGGTCTAGTGGTTGATGCCGAGTAAGATCAACCAGCCTTTATACGTCTCATACTCACCACTATTGTCCGTGTGTAGTGCCTTGACCTTCTTGCTCATATGGCCACTCTACCATGACGATAAACTCTTGTAGTTTCTACCTGACCTCTCCCTTTGTCTTGAGAAAGTAGATCCACATATTGTGACTATGATCATCAATAAAAGTCAGGATATACTTTCTATAGCCGTTTGAGAGAGTAGGAAATGGTCCAAAAATATCAGAGTGAACAAGTTCCTATATTACTACTGCACGTTTTCCATTGCGCTTAAAGGACTTTCTTTTTGCCTTGCCTTGGAGGCATGGCTCACTTAGCTTCTTACACTTTCCTTCATGCTTGACCTTGCATCTTTCTATTCCATCAGCCACTTCGTGCTACCGAATAGCTTGTAGTATGTTGTCACCCACATGGCCAAAGTACCAATGCCACAGCTCAACATCACTGTCTTTGGTAGAGTTAGCCATCAAGGTGATGGCCTGTTGTACAATACCAGGCTTGGGAGACATGGGCTCTTCTACCGCTGCATATATATCATTTGTACACTCAAGGGGTTTGGTCTGGAACAGTGGATCCCATCAACTCTTGGGACACATGCAAGAAGACTATCCTTGAGATACAAGATCTTGATGTTTTTGTTCTTGGCAATCACGACCTCCTTCTCCATGAAGACGACCATCATGATGTGGTCCATGATTTTGGACACGGAGAAAAGGTTTGCCGTAAAAGACTTCATATCAAGGATGTTCTCTAACTTCAAGTCCTCTTCAACACCGTCACGTTGATATTGATCAATTTATCTTCCTCGCCTTGTGTATGGACAAGGCTATTGTTAGCACACCTAAAGCAACTATCCGTGTCTCCAATGGAGATGAAGCCATCTATTTCCCTTGAAGTGTGGTGGTTTGTGCCAGAGTCAAGCCCGCAGGCTCTGTCAACCGGCCTAAGGCAACGGACTATAAAACAAGGCCGACACAATGACACTTGCCATCCGCTCCTAGTATTGTAACTAGGAGATATTACCCTCAGAATCACAGGTCTACACTGAGCTGTTCATATGAATCATTTCCTTGGACCGTGTCCTTAGTATCTGGTCACTTTTGCGTGAGGAGCTAAGTCCATTGGCTGGCTTAGACCAACCAATGCTTCTTAAGTATCTGCCTCTGGTGGGCAACTCCGTGAGGAGTCAAAGGTAAGAACTGTAATCAATGACTGGAAACTGACAGGTACTTAAAGTCCTAGAGCCAGCTTTTAGCCTAGGCACACAGTGGCTCCTTGGATGAGCCACTTTGGGAGCAATCTAGATTGCATCATATCCTTGCTTTACATGGCGCTCCCTGTGATCGCCAAGTGGCACCAGCCACTAGGAAGGGCCTTTGAATGTTCTAAGGTATCTCTTAGAACCTTCATATCCTCCTTTTGGTCACAAAGAAAATTAGTCACTAGGCTGGGATTCGACCCAGTGACCTCTCACTCCAGAGACCAATTCTGGATTGCTAAGCCACAAGGACTTGTCCTAGGTAGTGTTTGTTGGCTATACTATCCCGTTTATACCAAGGGGACTTGCTCCAAAGGACCAGTGCATGCCTTGTCTATCCGGACCAAGCTTAGGAGACTTACTCCAAAGGAGTAGTACATGCCTACTCCAACCTGTACCTATCCAGATGTCAGGTATGGACAAGGGGCATATGAGGTCAACAATCTCTCCCTTGCACCTCTATCCATTTACTATGAGATATCTCATTTCTCCAGCTGTCTTGACCTTAGTCTTTGTCGGCTTCGTTAACCATTCCGATGCCTCAAGTACCTGTAAAATTGTTGGAAAGGGAGCCATCCGGCTCAATTTCAGGTCCACAGGAGCAAGTTCCAGGAAAGTACCAGAGGCCTGCTCCGATCGCCAATCTGACTTCACCGTTGGAAAGATCATGTGGCAAAATGTCTACGGTCCAAGTTTGAGGCCGATCCAACGGTCGGATTGGGAGATATGAATTTTCGAAGCTTCGGGGGTCATGGACCGTCGATGTGTGGGTGGGCATGGGTGATGGCTCCATGCCTTAGCCTGAGAAAAGAAAAAGGCAAGAGGTCCAGGGTCAAGACCTGATGGGAGAAATATCCAAAAAGGTCCTTGGTCTTATGATTGCCTTGTCAGAGTGTGCTGACTAGGATAAAGNTACCTCTCCTTACTTTTTAGGTGAGGTGAGATCCTTGTGTGCTAGCCATGGACACATGGCGATTCTCCATGGGTTTGTGGGTTATGTGACCACTAGGAGTGTGCCATGAGAGCATTCTCTAGCTCTCTAGGTCGTGTGTGAGTGGTCAGCCTGATTGCTAGGCTGATTTCCTCCCTTGTGTGAGATTATGCATTCTAGTGTGTGAGCCTTAGCCTCCAACATTGTGTGTGAAGAGGCAATAGAAACAGCAGCTGACGAGACAGTGGGAGCAGAAATTCTTCCTGACCCAGTTTCTCCCGATCCTTCCTCTACTGTGACAGTGGGAGAATCACTCTACTCTCCCATGTCTGATGCAGCAGATACAGCAGCTTCATCGGCAGAAGCAGAGGAGGGAGATGTAGCACCACCAGCAGAAGCAGTTGTGCCAGCCGCACCGCGTCAGCCGCCTGCTAACGCTCCAGCTCCAGGTCGGAGGTACCCTCTTAGGGTGCGTTACAAGCCTGGTGAGCGCGGCCATTTCTGGATGCTGCAGAAACCAGAACAGATGAACGCTGCAGTTGCAGCAGATTCAGATGAGCCAACGTCATACAAGGAGGCCATGGCTGCACCGGATGCAGCAGATTGGGCGCAAGCCGTACAGCAAGAGATACAGTCGCAGCTGGACAACGGCACGTGGGAGCTGACTGAGCGTCCACCTGGACGTAAAGTGATCAAGTGCAAGTGGGTCTTCAAGAAGAAGCGGGGAGCAGATGGTAACCTGGAAAAGTACAAGGCGAGGCTGGTCGCCAAGGGCNGTTGCAGTTGCAGCAGATTCAGATGAGCCAACGTCATACAAGGAGGCCATGGCTGCACCGGATGCAGCAGATTGGGCGCAAGCCGTACAGCAAGAGATACAGTCGCAGCTGGACAACGGCATGTGGGAGCTGACTGAGCGTCCACCTGGACGTAAAGTGATCAAGTGCAAGTGGGCCTTCAAGAAAAAGCGGGGAGCAGATGGTAACCTGGAAAAGTACAAGGTGAGGCTGGTCGCCAAGGGCTACTCGCAGCAGGAGGGCATCGACTACACAGAAACTTTTACCCCTGTTGCAAAGTTTGCCTCTGTGCGCACGCTCCTCTCTTATGCAGCAGCTGAGGACTTCGAGGTTCACCACATGGATGTCTAGACGGCATTCTTGAATGGTGACTTGGAGGAGGAGATCTACATGGAGCAGCCGGAGGGGTTCGTCATGGATGGCCAGGAGCACCTGGTCTGCAAGCTGCAGAAGTCGCTGTACGGCCTCAAGCAAGCGTCGCGTGCTTGGAACCAGAAGTTGGATGCGGCGTTGCAGTGCATGGGTTTTGAGCGCAGCGAGTGTGACTACAGCGTGTATCGCTGGCAGCATGAGCATGAGATCCTCATCATCATTGTCTATGTGGATGACATACTCCTCCTTTCAAACAGCATGTCTACACTGTAGGAGTTCAAGGAAGCCATGCAAGAGCGCTTCCAGATGTCTGATCTCGGGGAGGCATCATACTTCCTCGGTATCCAGATCGTGCGTGACCGCAAGTCACGCTCTCTCTCGCTGCAGCAGAGCCGCTACATCAAGGATGTTTTGTAGCGGTTCGGCATGGCAGATGTAAAACCCATTGGCATGCCGCTAGAGACGCGGCAGTACCTCGTGAGCTTCAATGGAGAAGCAAATGCAGCTGAGCGACAGAAGTACCAGAGCGCCGTCGGCAGTCTCATGTACCTGATGGTGGCAACAAGGCCGGACCTCGCACAGGCTATGAGCGCTGTGAGCCAGCACATGGCTGATCCCGGACCGGAGCACCAGAAGGCAGTGAAGCGGATCTTCCGCTACCTTGCTAGAACCATCAACATTGGCATCACCTACAACGGCAATGACAACAGCATCATCGGCTACACAGACGCAGATTGGGCTTCAAACCCTGAGGACCGCAAGTCCATCTCTGGACATGTGTTCCTCATGAATGGTGGAGCCATCAGCTGGTGTAGCAAGCGGCAGGTGGTCGTGGCCACCTCGAGTACAGAAGCTGAGTATGTATCTCTCAGCTTTGGAGCCAAGGAAGCATTTTGGCTCCAACGTCTCATGGCAGAGATGAGTGGGAGTGCAGGAGTTCCAGTTCCTGTGCGCGTCGACAACCAGAGTTCAATCGCACTCGCCAAGAATCCTGAGCACCATGCACGCACCAAGCACATTGATATCGCATATCACTTCATCAGGCACATGGTACAGGAGGGTGCTATCAAGCTGGAGTTTACTCCAACGAGCAAGCAGGTTGCTGATTTCTGCACCAAGCCAGTGACCCGTGAGAAGCAGCAGTTCTGCATGAAGGCATGTGGACTCAGCCCACTCTGACTGCGGCAAAGTGGGAGATTGTTGGAAAGGGAGCCATCCGGCTCAATTTCAGGTCCACAGGAGCAAGTTCCAGGAAAGTACCAGATGCCTGCTCCGATCGCCAATCTGACACTTTCATTGGAAAGATCATGTGGCAAAATGTCTACGGTCCAAGTTTGAGGCCGATCCAACGGTCGGATTGGGAGATATGAATTTTCGAAGTTTCGGGGTTCATGTACCGTCGATGTGTGGGTGGGCATGGGTGATGGCTCCATGCCTTAGCCTGAGAAAAGAAAAAGGCAAGAGGTCCAGGGTCAAGACCTGATGGGAGAAATATCCAAAAAGGTCCTTGGTCTTAGGATTGCCTTGTCAGAGTGTGCTGACTAGGATAAAGGTACCTCTCCTTATTTTTTAGGTGAGGTGAGATCCTTGTGTGCTAGCCATGGACACATGGCGATTCTCCATGGGTTTGTGGGTTATGTGACCACTAGGAGTGTGCAATGAGAGCATTCTCTAGCTCTCTAGGTCGTGTGTGAGTGGTCAGCCTGGTTGCAAGGCTGATTTCCTCCCTTGTGTGAGATTATGGATTCTAGTGTGTGAGCCTTAGCCTCCATGGCTAAGTGGTGTGGCTTGTGAGAGGACTGACTTGCCCAAGCTCTAGCTCTATATGTACTCCATCATTTTGAGTGATTGAACAACCATTCTTCAGCACAAGTGATTCCCTTCCAATCACACATGCTCGCTGCTCCAAGGCTCCCTCTCTCCTCCATTTCCAACAAAAATGTCATTCGCTATCAAGCGCCCCGGTCATGCAATCCGTAAGCATCTTCTAGGTCTCCACGTATTCCAGGTCCACAATCTCCTTTACCACCAGGTCGCGTGAGTAGTGGTACATGATGTCGATGTGCTTGGTCCGCCAAGAGATGAGGTCATCCTCTGCCATTTTCATGGCATTCTATTATCAGTGGAAACCTTCGTTGGTTTTGTCGATGACACTTTCATCCCAGCAAGAAAACAACGTAGCCATTGTGTCTTATTACATGCTTCTGACAGAGTAATGTACTCTACATCAGTGGTAGAGAGAGAAACACGGTCTTGCTTTCTGCGTAGGCAAAAGATTCCACCACCGTTTAAGAGCAACTCAAAGCCTGAGATGGAATTTTTGTCATCAATTCTTCTTCCTAGTCAGTGTTTGTGTAATACACTAGTCGCAGTGGGTCAGATCCATTTTGGCCTCCAGATTGGCGTCCCATATGTCATGTCTTTAGTAGATAACGCATACTACTCTTGACTACTTGCCAGTGATGTGGCCCTGGATTGGCTACTAATGTGATCACTTATCCCAGAGCATAGCAAATATCAGGGCGTGTTCCTATCATGGCATGTATTAGGTTACCAATAGCAGATTCCTAGGGAATGTTCTCCATGTCGAGGTTTTGCTGGCATGCTGGGGCTCATGGTGTTGGAGAGCTTGATGTCTGTTATCATGAGTGTGTTGAAGGGCTTGCAGTCCTCCATGTTATAGTGCTTGAGGGCCTCCATGATACACTTGGTCTGGTTCAGCTCGATGGTGCCTATTGCTCGATTGCGGTCGACAACTATCCCAAGGTAAAACTCGAGCGAACCCATGTCCTTCATCTTCAACATGTTGCAGAGGTCTCTCTTCAACTTGTTCAAGATCTCGACAGATGACAAGCACATGATCAGGTAATCCACGTATAGTATGACCAGCATCAAGCCTTGCTCATCTTCTCGCACATAGAAACCCGGGTCATTCTGGCAGTACGTGAAGATGCGCTCGGCCACGAAGCCGTCCATCTGCTTTAAACACATCGTTGGGGCCTGTTTCAGCCCGTAGAGTGCTTTGACCAGTTTGCAAACCTTGCCCTCCGGAGCTTTCACTCCCTTGGGCACATCCATTAGGCTTCCTTTCTGTAGGCCTCCTAGAGAAAACTGTCTTGATGTCCATCTGATGGACCTCCAGATCTTTGGCAGTAACAATGTTCAACATGGATCTGATGGAGGCAAAGGTGATGAAAAGCGTGAAGGTCTCCTTGTATCCTGAGCCTACACGCTGTGAAAACCCCTTCGCCACAACCCTTGCCTTGTACTTGTCAATAATACCATCCTACTTGAACGTTTTCATGAGTATCCACTTTGATCCCACCATGTACGCCTTCGAAGACCTGTCCACCATAACCCATGTTATGTTCTCTTCAAATGGATGCGAGTTTGCTATCCACTGCCTCCTTCCACTTGGCTACGTCTTGCATGTTCATGTTCAGGAGGGGCCATCCGACTTAGTTTCAGGTCCACAAGAGCAACTTTTAGGAAGATACAAGATGCCTCCTCCGATCATCAATACCACTTCACCAGTGAAAGGCCAATCCAACAGTCGGATTAGGGGATATGAATATTCAAAGTTTCCAGGGTCATGGACCGCCGATATCTGGATGACCATGGGTGACGACTGCATGCCTTTGCCTGAGAAAAGGAAAAAGGCAAGAGGTCTAGGCTCAAGACCTGATGGGAGAAATATCCAAAAAGGTCCTTGATCTTAGGATTGCCTTGTCAAAGTATGCTGGCTAGGACAAAGGTAGCTCCCTTCACTTTTTAGGTGAGGTGAGATCATTGTGTGCAAGCCATGGACACATGGCGATTTACCATGGGATTTTGGGTGATGTGACCAATAGGAGTTTGCCATGAGAGCATTATCTTGCTCTATAGGTTGTGTGCGACTGGTTAGCCTGATTGCTAGGCTGATTTCCTCTCTTGTGTGAGATTGTGGATTCTAGTGTGTGAGCCTTAGCATCCATGACTAAGTGGTGTGGCTTGTGAGAGGGCTGACGTGCCCAAGATCTAGCTATATATGTACTCCATCATTTGAGTGGGTTAACAACCATTATTCAGCACAAGTGATGCCCTTTCAGTCCCACATGCTCGCTCCTCCAAGGCTGTCTCTGTCATCCAGTTCCAACATTTGGTATCAAAGCCAAGTTCTATCACTTTCAGCCATAACAGGCCGTCACTTTGAGGGTGACGTGTTAGGATTAAACCTTGACCAAATCTGACAATTGACCTCTAGATTGTCAAGTTTGCAAGACAAGCTTTCGAACGAGCCCAAGATTGCGAAGGTCCAACAGTCGGGTTGAGAGTTGTGCTCAAAACGAGGTCGGCCTTGGCTACACTCTTCTCTATGAGTAACACTGTCACTTTGTGATGACCATAACTGTCTTGTTTCTTTGTCAAATTGAAAAAGTGGCACATACGAATTATACTATTTTTCCTAAGCTTTCCATTGTTGAAAACATATTTGCATTCCATTGATTCGTTTAGGAGAAACGACGTTTACAAGCTGGCTCATCTGAGTTGGAGTAGGAAAAGAAACATACTTTGTTTTCAAGAGGGCATATCTTTCAAAATCCCCCGTTGATGACCGTCTTTTCTGGGTCGACCTAAATGTTTTTTAGCTGAAATTTCCAGTGGTGGGCTCATATTTTCTAAATTCCCAATCTGATGGCATCTACAGTCCATTTCCTGTGAGACAGATTTCTGGTAGAAGCAGCAGTTGAAGCAGGGATAGCGCCGCATTCCAAGGGCAGCGCTAAGCATCACCGAGGCTCAAAATGGCAGCTGGAGGCGTTGTCAAAGCATCCCAGCTTTTGGAGAGGCTGGAGGGACGTGCACACTTCATGCCTTGGAAGATCTGTACCCGCCTCCTTTTGGAGGAGAGGGGCTTGTGGGAGGTGGTGAGCAGCGCTTAGTCACGTCCAAATCCGCAAGCAACAGGCATCACCGCAGCACAGCTGGTGGCGGGGATGACGCCCCGGAGGGGTGCAAGCGGTGAAGGGTCATGTGTACATGCACCAGCTGTGTATTAGGAGTGGAAGAAGAAGGACAGGCAAGCCTATAGGTTGCTTTTCAACACGATCTCCAACCCACATCTTTAGTACATGAGTTATAAATCTACTGCAAAAGAGGGATGGATACGTTGTGCAAGAAGTATCAAAGCAAGGATCATGCATTCCTCGTGCTTTTGGAGGAGACGATGATGGCAATAAAAATGCAGAGTGATAAAGGAATGGAGGCGTACCTGGACATGACAAAGGAGCTGGCAAAGCAGTTGAGAGCGGCCGGCAATCCTGTGGAAGAGATGCACTTCATCCTCTTCTTGCTGAGGGGACTCCCAACCAGCTAAGACACGGTACGAGAGACGTTGGAGTGCTAGCCGACTCTTGACCTCGACTTCATCTGTACACACCTGGTGCAGGTGGAATTGTGTTGCACTGTAGCAAAGCGTAATGGCAGCGGCAAAGGTGAAGCAGCTTTTGTGGCCACGACCTCACGCAACCAGCAACAATAGCAGTTTAGACACCAGAAAGGCAAGAAGAAAGGCAAATGCCACTACTACCACAAGAAGGTACACTATAAAAAGGAGTGTTTCAAGCTCAAGAGGAACAAGAAGGAGTAACAGTAGTAGTAAACGTAGTAGTCTCCACAGCAGCAGTACCACTAGTAGCAGAAGTTACAGCAGCGTCAGCAGCAGCTGCAATAGTAGCAAAACCAGGCTGGTGTTCGCCACTTTGGCAATATGAACGTGGCTAAGGACGTGCGAGACCATCTCTTCATGGCAAAGTCTGACATGTCGCGGGTGGAGAAGGCGAGTCTTGCATGGTACAAGGACTTAGAATGTACCAAGAGCATGACACATCACAAGGAGTGGTTTACGCAATTGTTTTCCATCCTTCATTGTCCTATCGCTATGGGTGATTATCGAGTGGTGTATGCTGAGGGGATAGGGATTGTGGAGATGTGGTTGGAGACCTTGCATGGCATTGAAGTGGGAGTGTTCCATGGTGTGTTGTATGTACCTGATGCTACGTTCAACCTCCTCTCAGTCTCCCCTCTTACGAACACAGGACTTTGCGTTGTCGTCGATGATGACTACGGCAACATCCTCAACAAGGATATAGGAGAGGAGTTGGACGGGTCAGTGAAGGAGGGTGACATAGATCGCCTGCTTGGGGTGACCAAGATCCCAACCGCCTGCTTGGGGTGACCAAGATCCCGCGTGAGCAGAGTCTTGCAGCAGTGGTGAAGGCAAAGATGGTGAGATCTGGCATGCGTGCTATGGCTACATCGAAATGCATGCCTTGTAGCACCTTGAAGAGAAGGAGATGGTACATGACTTACCCACCATCTCAAACTTTGAACAGCAGTTATGCATCGGATGTTGGGAAGTGAAGTAGCATCGCGCGACATTCTCTGGAGTAGGAGAACGTGTAAAGGAGGTACTGGAGCTGGTCCACACAGACTTGCGTGGCCCGATGCAAACCCAGAGCTTTGGAGGCTCTAAGTATTTCCTTTCCTTCATTGATGATTTCAGTCGTTACACTGTTGTGTACTTTCTTGCTTCCAATGACCAGTGCTTTGATAGGTTCAAGGAGTTGAAGGCAATGGTGGAGAACCAGGCTGGCAAGAAGTTCAAGGTGCTATGCAGTGACCCTGGCAGTGAGTACCTGATTCAGGAGTTTCAGGGGTACCCTATAGTAGTTGGCATGAAGGTGCAACGTACCGCGCCGTTCTCATGGCAGTAGAATGGTATAGCTGAACGCGCCAATTGCACCATCGTTGAGACGGAGCGCTCCATGCTGCATGTAGCTCGGCTGACCTACAACTTCAGAGTCAAAGCCGTGAACACTATGGTTGTGAGAGTGGGTACTTTCTGGAGATTTAGCCTTTGTGTGTGGAGAGCACAGTCGCAGCGGAAAGATAGACTTGGAGATGTCTGGAAGCTAGAGGTGGAAAATACAGGTTAATTAGATTGAACTGGGTATAGGGTATTTATACTGTCCGGCTGGCTAGCCCAAGCCTCAGCCTAGTGTTCTCCTAGCTTGCTACAACAAGCTACTTGCACCTAAACTCGGTGCTCTGCTTGCACCTGAACCTGGTGCTCTACTTGCACCTAATTCCTAGTGCGAGAAGTCCCCGGCCGTCGATCGTCGAGATCGACGGTCGATCTTGTCTCTCGGCGAGCCGCCTCGTCGCTCCCGTTTGCCTCCCGACGGTGGGTGTGGTCACCGTGTTGCGCACGCCACCGGGAGTGTTGCGACCGTCGTACGGTCGCAGCCATTGTTCTGCTGTCGCCGCTGACCGCGGCTGTTGTCGGGAGCTCTCGGCGGCGCGCTTCACTCGGCGGATAGCGTATCCGTTACGCTATTCGCCGAGGGGGCGAAAGCCACCCTCGTGTGGCGGTTACGGAACGCTTCCGAAAAGTGACGAGCAAAACACGTCACTGGCGTGTGGAGCACGCCGTGCTCCATCGCTCGCTCGCTCCTCCTCCTCGCTCCGCCAAGCCGCGGTCGAGCGGAGGCAAGCTTGACCGCGAGCCAAATTTCTGAAAAACGGAAAATGGCCCGGATGCCCCCAATTCCCGGGTGAGACCCCAAGGATGCCTGAAAAAAGGGGCACCTCGTTACATTCACCCCCCCCCCGTCGGAGGCGCGATGTCCCGGCGCGCCTGAGACACTCGTGGAGAACAGTGTTGGTACCCCCGACATAGAAATTGGCCTCTGGCTCCCAAGAGTTGTGCTCTGCTGGGTACCCCTTCCACTGCACCAGAAACTCGCACCGTCGTCCCCTCTGGCAGTCCGCCAGAATCTTCTCCACCTGAAACTCCTCACTTCCTTCAACCTGGACAGTGGGAGGTGGAGCTGTCCCGCGACCCTGGAAGAAGGTGTTGGGGTCGCGATAGGCACAAAGCAGGGAGATGTGGAACACCGGATGGATGGTGTAGTGAGCTGGCAGTTCCAGCTTGTATGAAACGGCCGACCGCTTCTCTAGAATGAGGAACGGACCCACCCATCGCGGTTTCAGCTTGGGACTCCCAACTCCCATCAGCTGCAGGTTAGCAGAGTTCAGCATCACCTGATCTACCACTTGGAACTCCTCCGCAGAACGATGCTTATCAGCCTGCCGCTTCTACTACTTTTGTGCCTTCAACAGCCATTGCCGCATCACGTCCCAAATGGTGGCAAACCCTTCAGCAATCTGCTGCACAGCCGGAAGAGATGTAACCGTAGCAAGGGCGGCTTGGCTCAGTGGCTGGTGGCCATAGACCACCTCAAACAGTGACTTTCCTGTTGATACTGACACCACTTGGTTGTAGGCAAATGCTGCTACTCCGAGCTTCTCCTCCCAACCCTCTCTATCGGGTGGGACCATGCTCCATAGCAGTTGCTCCAATGTCTGGTTTGTGCGCTCTCTTTGCCCATCGCTCTGTGGGTGGTATGCCGTGGTCAGCTGCACTCTCGTGCCTAACTTCTCCATGAGATCTTTCCAGAATCGTGACGTGAAGCGTGGATCGCGATCTGAGACCACCGACTGCGGCACTCCATGTAGCTTGATGACATGACTGAGGAGGAGTTGAGTTGTCCCAGCAGCTGTGATGCTCTCAGGACATGCGATGAAGTGTGCCATCTTGAGAACCGGTCCACCACCACCAACACCGTGTTGTTGCCTTGCTGTGTCACAGGCAACCTGTCGATAAAGTCAAGCGAGATGTCCGTCCATGGCCTCTCAGGTATAGACAATGGTTGCAGCTCCCTTGGTGGCTTGGTCCTCCGTGCCTTTATGCGTTGGCACACATCGCAGCTGCTCACAAACCTCTTGCAATCAGTCGCCATTCACGACCACCAGTATTGGCGTGCCAAGGCTTTCAGCGTCTTGTCGAAGTGGAAGTGACCCGAGTAGTGGGTGTCATGCGCCTCCTCCAGCAACAACTGCTTCAATGGTGCATACTCTGGCACGACAATCCTCCGCTCCTACCCCCTTCACTAGTATACTCCATCCCACATGGCGTCTTTCAGCGCACCACCCGTGAACTCAGTGTCCACGGCATAGCCGTGCTTGAACAGGCTATGCATGACTGGAGATCCCATCAGCAGCAAGATGGCATTGAGGCTCAAGTCCGGCCTCCGCGATAGAGGATCTGCCGGGTTCACCTTCCCAGGCTTGTACTGGATCTCGTAGTCAAAACTTCCTTCCAGAAACTCCATCTAGCGAGTTTGTCGGTGACTGAGGTTTGGCTGCATCTTCAGGTACTTCAGGACGTAACGGTCCGTGAAGACCATGCAGCGCCGCGACTCGAGGTAGCACCTCCAGTTTTTGAACGCATAGATCACCGCCAGCATCTCCTTTTCATGGATTGCGTAGTTCAGCTCCACACCTCGCAATCCTGCATCAGCACCGCCCCAATAGCATAGTCGCTTGCGTCCGTCGCCATGATGTACTCCTTGGATGAATCCGGATGCACCAGAACCGGAGCGTCACACATTGCAGCCTTGAGCTCCTCGAAGCTCTTCTGCTCCCGATCGCCCCATTCCCATTGGTGATCCTTCCTCAGCAGTTGAGTCAGCGGCGCATCCTTTTCTGCGTACCCCCAGATAAATTTCCAGTAGTAGTTGACAAACCCCAGGAACACCTGGATGTCACGCACACACTTTGGTGTCAGCCACTGTTTCACTGCTTCCACCTTTTTTGGGTCCATGCGGAGACCCTTGCCGCTCACGATGTACCCAAGGAACTCCATCTCGCTTTTCTCGAACTCGCACTTGGAGAGCTTCGCAAAGAACTTCTCTTTCCAAAGAATGTCCAGCACCTGCCGAAGGTGTTGTCGATGCTCTTCCAGAGTTTGGGAGTAGATGAGGATGTTGTCGAGGAGTACCACCACGAACTGGTCCAAGTGATGGTGGAAGATCGTGTTCATGAGGCTCATGAACATTGTAGGAGTGTTGGTCAATCCAAACGGCATCACGAGGTACTCGAAATGGCCGTACTGCATCTGAAACGCCGTCTTCTCCACATCCTGCTCCGCAATCCGGATCTGATGGTACCCCGAGCGCAAGTCAATCTTGCTGAAGAACTGTGCTCTCCTCAGCTGGTCAAACAGCTCCTCGACCCTCGGTAGCGGGTACCGATTCTTGATCGTTACGTTGTTCAATGCACGATAGTCCATGCACATCCGCAGCTCCCTTGTTTTTTTCTTCACAAAGAGGACCGGTGCAGCGTAAGGTGACACCGACGGTCTGATGAACTCCTGCTCCGACAGCTCCTCCAACTGCTTCTTCAGCTCACCCAGCTCATTATCGCTCATGCGATAAGCAGCCCGCACCGTTGGAGTTGCTCCAGGAACAAGCTCAATTTTATGGTCGATGTCCCACTTCGGTGGTAAACCCTTTGGCAGCTCAGCAGGAAACACGTCGTTGTGGCTGTCCAAAACTCCCTTGATGCCATCCGACAGCTCTGCAACTGGTGCTTTCTGCTGCTCTCCCTCTTGTTGCTTTGTCTCTGCTGCCAGCACTTCTACCTCTTCAGCTGCTGCCTTTTGTCACACCCACACAAGGTACACTTGATCCCCCTTGCGCTGACAGCGCTTCAGCTGCACGTAACTCAACTGCGGCACCTTGCCTGCCTTGGAGTCCTTCTCCTATGCGCACAATGGCAAAACAGTTTGCTCTCCGCATTTCTTCACTTTCACCTGGCTGCGAACCCAATCTACAGCAGGATTCCACCGGTGCAGCCAGTCACGCCCCAAAATGGCATCGTAAGTGTCCATCGGGCACGTGCGAAAGTTCACCTCGCACGACAGCTTGCCGAGACGGACCCTTTGAGGCTTCAGAGGCAGTCCGCATTCCAGTTCCCCTTGCACCAACTTGGCCGTAGTTGGCTTCCCAGGTAGCTGTGCAAGCCCAAATCTCTTTGCAAGCTCGTCGCTGAAGAATGAGTGCGACGCGCCGCAATGCAGTAATGCTTTAATCTGCTGGCGAGTCTGGCACCCCTCGTCGTCCATAGAACCTGCCGATAAAATTTCGGCTTTCAGGAGGATCCTCTGAACGCTCCCGATTCCTTCGCTCCGCAGCAATACACTCGGCAGCTCCCTAGTTGTCGAAGGACATTCGGGGCTGGTGTTCGCTGATGCGGACAAAGCTTTCCCAGTAGATGGCCGTCTGCCACTCACTACTGGTTGGCGTTTTCATGTTGCTTCTTCTTGTAGTCCTTCTTCTGGTGCCCAGGCTTCCCGCAGATCCAGCAGTTCCCACCACGTGGCTTGCTCTGCTGCTGGCCTCCTTGCACTGCGTTGATCTCCATGGGGTGAGCTGGTTGGTGCGGTGCTCGACGCTGAAAATTTTCTTGCTTCTCACGGAAACCCCCTCGATGATAGCGTAGCGCGTCAACGCGCTCAGCAGTGGCCACCATCGCTTGGAACTCCGTAATTCCACTAAGTGTCAGCGTGCACTGAATCTCTGCCTTCAAGCCATCATGGTTCTTGTCTACCATCTCCGACTCGCTCATGTCGTCGATCTCCGGGCACAACGCCAGGAAACGGCGCGGGTACTCATGCACCGAGCCGATCTGCTTCAGTTGCTTAAGCTTGTTGCGTGCAACCATGGAGGCGTTCACGAGATCAAATCGATCTCTGATGGCTTGCTCGAACTGCTCCCATGTCGTTGGCACGTGCGCTTCAGCTTGCACCGCGCCTGGCTACGAGAACACGGCATGTTGCACAGCTGCGTTTCCACCTCCACCTCGAGTGGCCAGCATATTCAGCTGCCTCCACCACTCCAATGCTGCTCCGCGTAGCAGTGTCACCGCGAATGACACACGCACAGCATTGTCCTCTGGAGGGTGACCCAGAGTCCCAAAGTAGCTGTTCATCGCGAACAACCAGGTCCGTACGCTCGCTCCCTTGACAGAAGGATTGAACGCTTCCGGAGCCTTTGGCTTTGGTCTCGGCTGACTCCTTGACCGGGCTGCTCCAACCTCCCCAGCGCCAGTCCCGTCCCGGAGGTCAGCTATTTGCCGATTGAGCCGCTCGTTTTCAAGCTTGAGGGCTCCCAGCTGCTCTACGATCTGCTGGAGGGCCTGCTCCATGGCTCTTGATGACTCTTAGCCGTTGGGATCCTTCAAAAAAAATTGGCAGCATTTCGGCAACAATGAAAAAAGTTTCCGGCATCAATTCGGCAGTTCGGGATAAAAATCTAGCATCTTCGAAGTGCGTAGGAGTCACCCGTCATCTCCTGCACGCGCACGGTAGGTCGTGTGGACGCTCTGGAAATTTAGAAAAAATTTCCAGAGGCTGGCTCGTACGTTGGCTTCGAAGTCTGGTCTACCAATCTCCATCTCGATCACCCTCGACGTTGTCCGGCGTAGTCCGTGCCTTTGTTCCTCGATGTTGGCTGAGCTCTGGCAGCGCTTCCGCCCAACGCGTGCGTCAGGCTCTGATACTAGATGTGAGAGTTGGTGCTCTCTAGAGATTTAGCCTTTCTGTGTGGAGAGCATAGTCGTAGCGGAAAGATAGACTTGGAGATGTCTGGAAGCCAGAGCTGGAAAGTACAGGTTAATTAGATTGAACTGAGTACAGGGTATTTATACTGTCCGGCTGGCTAGCCCAGGCCTCAGCCTACTGTTCTCCTAGCTTGCTACGACAAGCTACTTGCACCTAAACTCGGTGCTCTACTTGCACCTGAACCCGGTGCTCTACTTGCACCTAATGCCTAGTGCGGGAAGTCCTCGGCCGTTGATCGCCGAGATCGACGGTCGATCTTGTTTCTCGGCGAGCCGCCTCGTCGCTCCCATATGCCTCCCGACGGTGGGTGTGGTCACCGCGTTGCGCATGCCACCGGGAGTGCTGCGACCGTCGTACGGTCGCAGCCATCGTTCTGCTGTCGTCGTTGACCGTGGCTGTTGTCGGGAGCTCTCGGCGGCGCGCTTCCCTCGGCGGATAGCGTATCCGTTACGCTATTCGCCGAGGGGGCGAAAGCCACCCTCTCGTGGCAGTTACAGAACGCTGCCGCGAAGCGACGAATAAAACACGCCCCTTACGTGTAGAGCACGCCGTGCTCCATCGCTTGCTCACTCCTCCTCCTCGCTCTGCCAAGCCGCGGTCAAGCGGAGGCGAGCTCGATCGCGAGCCAAATTTCCGAAAAACAGAAAATCACCCGGATGCCCCAAATTCCCGGGTGAGACCTCGAGGATGCCAGAAAAAAGGGGCACCTCGTTGCAACGGTCTACATCAAGAAACTGTTGGAAAGGGAGCCATCCGGCTCAATTTCAGGTCCACAGGAGCAAGTTCCTGGAAAGTACCAGATGCCTGCTCCGATGACCAATCCGACTTCACCATTGGAAAGATCATGTGGCAAAATGTGTACGGTCCAAGTTTGAGGCCGATCCAACGGTCGGATTGGGAGATATGAATTTTCGAAGTTTCGGGGGTCATGGACCGTCGATGTCTGGGTGGGCATGGGTGATGGCTCCATGCCTTAGCCTGAGAAAAGAAAAAGGCAAGAGGTCCAGGGTCAGGACCTGATGGGAGAAATATCCAAAAAGGTCCTTGGTCTTAGGATTGCCTTGTCAGAGTGTGCTGACTAGGATAAAGGTACCTCTCCTTACTTTTTAGGTGAGGTGAGATCCTTGTGTGCTAGCCATGGACACATGGCGATTCTCCATGGGTTTGTGGGTTATGTGACCACTAGGAGTGTGCCATGAGAGCATTCTCTAGCTCTCTAGGTCGTGTGTGAGTGGTCAGCCTGATTGCTAGGCTGATTTCCTCCCTTGTGTGAGATTATGGATTCTAGTGTGTGAGCCTTAGCCTCCATGGCTAAGTGGTGTGGCTTGTGAGAGGGCTGACTTGCCCAAGCTCTAGCTCTATATGTACTCCATCATTTTGAGTGATTGAACAACCATTCTTCAGCACAAGTGATGCCCTTTCAGTCCCACATGCTCGCTGCTCCAAGGCTCCCTCTCTCCTCCAGATCCAACATTTGGTATCAGAGCCAAGTTCTGCCACTTTTAGCCAGCACAGGCCGTCACTTTGAGAGTGACGGGTTGGGGTGAA